>SJXQ01010265.1:250203-305370 GCA_006408695.1 Aepyceros melampus
CACTTCTCTTCCTCTGTGTCTCCCCTTGTTTCATTTTTTCCTTCCTTCTCTCTCGTTTGCTTTCAACCCTGCATAGTTATGTGCATTTTTTTGTCCCGTGCCATTCTTTATCTTTCCTTAAAAGCAAGTTCTGCTGTTTAATCATCACAGGCTGATAAACTCCCTTGTGCTTAGGAAGCCTCAGTAAACTCCTAGGATAGACCGTGAGCCTCCAGCAAGGGGCTGCTGACATGCAGTTCATTCTCTGGCTCCGTGTGCCATGCCCAGGTTACCGCACACACCCAAGACCTTCCTTCTCTCCTTCCTCTTGATGTTTCATTTCTTTGACTCCAGAGCAGAGTCATATGCTCCGTGGAGAAAGCGCCGGGAATGCCAAACAGATAAGGCACAGCTTGGGTGGCTCAGAGGTTAAAGCGTCTGCCTCCAATGTGGGAGACCTGGTTCAATCCCTGGGTCGGGAAGATCCCCTGGAGAAGGAAATGGCACCCCACTCCAGTACTCTTGCCTGGAGAATCCCATGGACGGCGGAGCCTGGTAGGCTACAGCCTGGTAGGCTACAGTCCATGGGGTCACAAAGAGTCGGACACGACTGAGTGACTTCACCTCACCTCACCTGTCTCCTCCATGTCCTCACAGGGACTCCTTTTCTATGACAGCCTTAAGGCTCAGGGGCATATGCCTGACATAAGAGCTTTACAACGACCAAATGATACATGTTTGTTGCTGAAAATAAAACCATGACAGAGTTTTATCAAGGAAAGAGTCAAATGCCCTTCCCTCAACATTTGTTCCTTCTGGTGCCACTCTATATGCAAATATAGACGCTCATGTTTTTTTCAAAATTGGATATTCTGTGTATTCCTCTGTTCCACCACGAGCCCATTTTTCTCTCAGTGATGTGTCAGGAGCTTGCTTCCCCATCTGTGCTTACGGTCTTGCCATGAGGGCTTTGATTCAGAGTTCCAAAGTCGATGTGATGTTTTAGGGTAACCGGTGTGAGGTGCAATGCAACACACCCCAGATGTGAAGAGGTCGTGTCAGGGAAGTGACCAAGGGAAAGAGAGCCCAGAAATCTGAGGCTGATGGGAAGAATGTCCACATAAAAGTGACGGGAGCAGTAGGCAGCACAGAGACGGGCAGGTCTGTGAACTGATGTAACCTTGGATCGTTCAGACTAGTGACAGCCTGAATAGTGAGAGTAATTAAGAGAATCATCTTGCTTAAGGGGCAGGGGGAGAAAAAAATTCCCAGTGACTTCAGCTTGAATCTTTGGTAGTTTTACCTTTGCTTTCTGCCTCTGGTGGATCCCACTTGATTATTAAATTCGATCATGGCAAAAGGGTGGAAATTTTGTCAGGGTAACGCTTAAGCCTGAGCTCCACAGAAGCAGCAACCACACCTGTTTTGTGTACTACTGTATCTTAGTGCCTGGAAGGATTCTTTCTACGCAGTAGGTGCTCAGTAATACTGCATGTCCAAGCTAGGGCAGGCTTGAGTCACTTGTTGGCTGCACTAAAACATTCATTTCAAAATGGCTGTTAAGCCTGCTTATCCTCGTGGTGGCCTTATTCTCTACCCTTCTTCTTCCTTTTTTTTTTTTTTAATTTTTTTGATGTGGACTATTTTAAAAGTCTTTATTGAATTTGATACAATGTTGTCTCTGTTTTATGTTTTGGTATTTTGGCCACGAGGCATGTGGGATCTTAATTCCCTGGCCAGGGACGGAGCCCACACCCCCTGCCTTGGAAGGTGAGGTCTTAACCACTGGACTGCCCTTCTTAATGGCCGGCAGCACAGCCTCAGTGAGGCGCAGAGCCAGCCAGAGTGTGAATAGGTGTGCACAGCAGAAGAGTGAAGACAGCCACTGGCACGATCAAAGATAAAACCTCTGGATCAGTCTCTCTGTGCCAGGCCTTAGAGGGTATCTTTTACAGTAATAATCATGGAAAATTCAATTAGGCCATGTTTAGAAAGCTTCACATAATTAAACACTGCCTACCAGGGAGGGAATTTCCCTACGGAGGAAGAACCTGGGAACAGGGAAACCAGGCCTGGTCCCAGTTCTATTACTGAATGACTGCCTGGTTTCAAATGCTGTTACTGTGTGCTTCCTGTTTTTCCTCTTTGAATACATAGAATCAGTTTAGAATTTGTGCAGAGCATTAAAGAGTCTCAGATAGAATAGTATGTGCAAATAACACCAGCCCTTCTCTGCTTGCCTTCTCTCCTTGCTGCCAAGTAGGCACTCGCCTGTTTTTCTGTTGAATGGTCTTGACCTTTCATGGGACACAGATACCTTTCACAATATGGTGAGGACTGGATTCTCTGCCTTGAAAAATTAATTCCTCTTCATACTTGCAAAATTTTGATTTGTTTTTTGATGATTTATGGACCCCATAGCCCTGAGGTTTATGAATTCCAAGGTAAGACCCCTGATGCCAACAAGCACTATAAACCTCTTTGAATATTTTGCATCTCAAGCTAGAAGGTTTATAACTGGTAGTCCTCCTGTAGGAGGAGAAGTAAACAAACCAGTTTAACTGTCGTAATGATTTAATGCTTGAATGATTGACAGATATTACTTTAGCTTCCCAGGAGATATTTGCATGTTGTTAGAGGAGCTGTCTTACTCAGAACAAACCAGTTTTGTGTTGGTGGGTTTCAGATCATGTGAGGGGAGAGGATTTGTGTAGGAGGAGACCTCGTGGTGTCTGAGTGTCCTGGATTTGCATGGATATGGATATGGGGAAGTTGGCGCAGGGTCTGTGTTTCACTCTAGTATGTGAGGATTATTGTGTGACCAGCCTTAATACCAAAAATGAGTAAAGAGAGACTACTCTTGATTCGGAGCTATAGCCCCTGTCAGATTAGCCCTCAATATTAATAGATAGTCTCTAGGATTGCTGCAGACAGAATCACAGCTCACCCCACAGTGGCAGCTGGACATGCTGTCTGCACACCAGCCTAGAGGCTGTATTTCAGCACCTGGTCCTCCAGCCTAGGAAGCGCCCATGGGCCCCTCCTCGTATCCTGGCACAGTTTGGAGGAAGGGTGGTGGTGTCTCACCTCTAAATGTATAGCCACGGCGAGTATTAGAGCATAGCCACAGTGAGCCTGGTCTTCCTTTCTGAGAGCACCGACCTCCAACTGTGAAGGTGAGCTGACTGGGGGGTCCAGAGGGCAATGCATAGAATTCAGGAAATTTGCCTTGGGAAAAGCTAAACTGTCTGTGAGTCCCCACATCCTTTATCAGGAGACTCTGAGAAGCAGTTCCTGAGTTACAGCCTTTCCTGTTTGCTGGCAGCAGTTATAATCAGACTCTGATTAATCGCGTTCCCAGTATTTGGTTAACATTGCTGCATGTCAAATTCCTAATCATCCTTCAAGGTTTATTTTAAATATATGTCATGCCCACAGTAGGGATCTAATTTCTGTTTCTCCTGTGGAGCCTAGGACTCCAAGGCTACATCGTCCTTAAGTTCATCCTTGTGCTATAGCTTTTTCAGTCAGTTCAGTTCAGTTGCTCAGTCGTGTCCGACTCTTTGCGACCCCATGAATCGCAGCACGTCAGGCCTCCCTGTCCATCACCAACTCCCGGTCATATTTTTTAGAAGGAGCTGTGTCTTATTCACCTTTATGTCTCCTTGACTATTGTCTTGTACATAATTGTGCCTAAATCATATTTTTTTATCATTTAAATAAAATTGATTTCTTTGTAAATCTTTTCAAAATTCCCAGAAAGTAGGTACACTCATTCTATAGACCTTTATCCAGAATTGGATGGATGGATGGACAGACAGACGGATGAAGCAACCAACCTGCATACGTTTGCTGAGCCTTGAATGTGACTAATATGTAAAGATATTTGGGCAAGGTGACAAAAAGTGTTAACATTAGAACTTCAGGATGTATGTTCTAATAGAAGATAATGAACAGCAAACAAATGACTATTGAGAAGGCATCCCTGCAGTTGAGAACACTGATAAATGAAGTGGCTTTGTTCAGCTTTGGAAATTTGGAAAACTCAGCAGTGGCCACAGGACTGGAAAAGGTCAGTTTTCATTCCAATCCCAAAGAAAGGCAATGCCAAAGAATGTTCAGACTATCTCGCAATGACACTTATCTCACACGCTAGCAAAGTAATGCTCAAAATTCTCCAAGTGAGGCTTCAATAGTACATGAACCAAGAACTTCCAGATGTTCAAGCTGGATTTAGAAAAGGCAGAGGAACTAGAGATCAAGTTGCCAACATCCGCTGGATCATCAAAAAAGCAAGAGAGTTTCAGAAAAACATCTACTTCTGCTTTATTGACTATGCCAAATCTTTTGACTGTGTGAATCACAACAAACTGGAAAATTCTTCAAGAGATGGGAATACCAGACCACCTGACCTGCCTCCTGAGAAATCTGTATGTAGGTCAAGAAGCAACAGTTAGAACTGGACATGGAAAAACAGACTGGTTCCAAGTTGGGAAAGAAGTACATCAAGGCTGTATATTGTCACCCTGCTTATTATGCGAACTGCCAGGTGCATGAAGCACAAGCTGAAATCAAGAATACCGGAAGGTAGATCAATAACCTCAGATATGCAGATGACACCACTCTTATGGGAGAAAGTGAAGAAGAACTAAAGAGCCTCTTGATGAAAATAAAAGAGGAGTGTGAAAAAGCTGGCTTAAAACTCAGCATTCAAATAGCTAAGATCATGGCATCCGGTCCCATCACTTCATGGGAAATAGATGGGGAAACAATGGAAACAGTGACAGACTTTATTTTCTTGGACTCAAAAATCACTGCAGATGGTGACTGCAGCCATGAAATTAAAAGACACTTGCTCCTTGAAAGAAAAGCTATGACCAACCTTGACAGCATATTAAAAAGCAGAGACATTGCTTTGCTGACAAAGGTTCGTCTGGTCAAAGCTATGGTTTTTCCAGTAGTCATGTATGGATGTGAGAGCTGGACCATAAAGAAAGCTGAGTGCTAAAGAATTGATGATTTTGAACTGTGGAGTTGGAGAAGACTCTTGAGAGTCCCTTGGACAGCAAGGAGATCAAACCAGTCAATCCTAAAGGAAATCAGTCCTGAATATTCATTGGAAGGACTGATGCTGAAGCTGAAGCTCCAATACTTTGGCCATGTGATGCCAAGAACTGATTTGTTGGAAAAGACTCTGATGCTGGGAAAGATTGAGGGCAGGAGGAGAAGGGGCTGACAGAGGATGAGATGTTTGGATGGCATCACTGACTCAGTGGACATGAGTTTGAACAAGCTCTAGGACTTGGTGATGGACAGGGAGGCCTGGCGTGCTGCAGTCCATGGGGTCGCAAAGAGTCAGACATGACTGAGCAACTGAACTGAACTGTTCATTCCTCTCTTGGAAAGCCCAGCATCTCTTCATGTGATGAGATTAACCACAAAACAAGGCTGCCTTTGAACATATACCCACTCCCTGCCTTAAGTTGGTCACGGATGCTGGCCCATCCTCTCTTATTTCTGTGCAGTTGGCTCTTTGCTTGAGGGGTCTTCTTCTGATTATCTTGGCCTTTGATTTATCTCTTGTCCAGTTTGTCTCATAACTGGAGGGTGAGTGGGTGATAGGAGAGGGTTGATTTGAGAAATGAAGCCATAATGAACAATAAATATGTTCATCTTGTTTTCTGGTGATGGTCCCAGTAAAAGGTGTTTTGCAGGGGTAGAGCGTCCGAAAGGCAACCCTTGATGCTCATGATCTGCACTTGGGCTCACTGTCCCTCATTGTTTCCCTTTAGCATGTAATCAGTAGCTAAGGATGACGCTGACTGCTGGAGGTGGTGAGGTGCTGCTGATGCTCTTTCTTCCAAATTTGGAGTGGCCATCCAGAGAGTAGCCCGTGGTTGGATCTGCCTATCCCTGCTCCCAAACACTGAAAACAAAAGAAAAAATATGTATATGTGTGTGTGCACACTCATATGTATGTATGTATATATGTATACATATACATACATGCATGTAATACACATGCACACATCTGTTTTTAATGTCTGTGTATATGTGTGTTAAGAAGTATTTTTTTATATTAAAAAAGACAAATCCCTCTCAACTGCCTTTGTTCATAGATGGGAAGGGCAAAGCCCTGAGGAAACAATTAAGCTGGTCAGATGCCCTAGCAGGCAAAGAGGAACTTGATTGACAAGCTAAATGTATGACTGAAACTGCTGCTGCTGCTGCTAAGTCGCTTCAGTCGTGTCCGACTCTGTGCGACCCCATAGACGGCAGCCCACCAGGCTCCCCCGTCCCTGGGATTCTCCAGACAAGAACACTGGAAAAGGTTGCCATTTCCTTCTCCAATGCATGAAAGTGAAAAGTGAAAGTGAAGTTGCTCAGTCATGGCCGACTCTTAGCGACCCCATGGACTGCAGCCCACCAGGCTCCGCCATCCCTGGGATTTTCCAGGCAAGAGGACTGGAGTGGGGTGCCATTGCCTTCTCCGTGAGTGAAACTGCAAGTGCTCATAAACCAGGTCCCCAGAGAGCTTTTAGTGTCCCTAGCTAGGTTTCCCTCCTCACCTTCCATGTATTTACTGAAACCCTTCTCAGTCTGTCAGAGCCAGGGTGAATTCATGTGTAACTCCTAAGAAGATTACAGCAAAATGTTTCTGACTGCACATGCTTTCCTGTTGACCCATGTCCTGGGGAAAGGAAGTTAATGGACAGTAAAATGCAGGTCTGGAGGAGGTCACTCAGATGATAAAGAATCTGCCTGGAATATGGCAGACCTGGGTTTGATCCCTGGATCGAGAAGATCCCCTGAAGAAGAGGACAGCCACCCACTCCATGGACAGAAGAGCTTGGCGGTCTGTAGTCCATGGGGTCGCAAAGAATCAGACACTACTGAGTGGTTAACATGTTCACTTTCTGGAACAGGTGAAAGAGCCTCTGCTTTTAATCAAGACTCTACTAAACAGCTGTACTGATCTCTTGCCTCAGCCAGTCTTATTCCTCCTACTTCCAGGTCAGGCTCAACTCTCTGCCAGGGAAGAGCCTGGCTACATGAGAAGGGCCACACAGGAAGGGGAGAGGGAGCCCAGCCAGGGGTCCATACCACCCTGTGTGGCACCCAGTCGGTGCCCTCTTGGCTCAGAGAAGTCACTGCTGTCTCTTCCCCAAGTTGGACCCCATCTTCTGCCGTCTCTGTTTCTCGAGCCATCATTTTCTCTGTATTTCCCCTCAATCTGGAGGCTGTTTCTGTTTTGTTCCTTTTTTAGCCTATAAATAGACTCAGGTTTCACCATCTGAAAAAAAAAGATACTTCCACAGCCTGCCTTCCTATCTTGCTCTTTCCCTGCCAGGCTCTTGGGAACGATTGCATTTGCTGTGTGTATTTCCAAACCTCACTCATTTTTCAGCTCATTATAATTGGGCTTCCTGTGCTCTCTACAAGCGCTGCCTTGCCTAGGTCACCAGGGATGTCTTAGCTGCTGTTATGTCTGGCTCCTTTCTGTCCTTCTCTCTAGAGCACCCAGTGCCTTGGACCTTTCCCTCCTGGAGCCTGTCTCCTCTCCCAGCTTCCACGGTGGTTTTCTTTCGTTCCTCTTCTGCTTTCCTGGCCTTTTCTGCTCTGTGTTCTTTTTCTGATTCCACCTGTTCTGCCTTCCCTTTCAATGGACACTGTTGAGTAGGATTCTCTCAATGATGTTTGCTCTTATTCTTCTGGCTTCCCTGGGGATCTCATATTTTCCATGGCTTTAGCCACCCTGACTCCCGGAGACTCCTAAGTCTTGCCTCTCTCCTTGATCCCTTGTTTCCAGTTGTCTCGTAGGCAAGTTCGTCTGAGTTCTTTGATGGCTCCTCAGAGTTGACATGCTTTGAGCTGTGCTCCTCTTCTTCCTTCCCTGTACCCTCAACTTTTTCCTTGTTCTGAGCCCCTCGGCCCAGTTAGTGTTTAATCCAACCATCAGGTCACCCAAGTTACATGACTCAGAATCTTCTCTCCCCACCTCCTTTTTGTCACCCAGAGAAGAAAGCACTGCCACTGCCTCAGTTAGGCCTGCGGCTTTCCTTGCGTGGACTCTGGTTGACCAGGCTGGCTGCACAGTCTGTGCACTGCGTAACTGCAGGGTATACCCATCCCTCTCCCCTGTGCTTGGCCCCTGACTTACCCAAACGCCAATTCCATGACAGCCCCAGTGTTTGTGGATGACAAAACTAAAACCTGAGGATTGAAAGACTCACCCATTGTCTCATAGTTGTAAGCCGCAGAGCATGTGTTTGAATCCAGTTCTTCTGACTGGCAAGCCTGGGGGCAGATTCTTCCTCTCCCGCAGACATTCCATGTTGCAGTAATCTCTTCATTGGTCTCCCTTCTGCTCCTGAGCTCCTCAGTCTACCCTGCATGCCACCAACCATATCCTCCCCTGCTCAGACCTCCCTCAGTGCCCTGAACCCCAGAGGTGCAGCGGCTCCACAGCAGACCCTGGCCTGACCCTGTGTTCCCCTCTCTTGCCAGCCCTCCAGCATGTCTGTGTCCCTGTGCCCGGGCACACTGTGGTGGCCGTGACCCTATGCCTTTCTCTGCGTCGTTTCCCTTGCAGAGACCCTTCTCCCTCCTCTGATCTGTGAGGGTAGCTTCTCTTTGCCCTTCGTCCAGGTCTGCTGCCCGCAGTGTGGGGTGCCCGGGAGGCCTGCATGTGTGGACTGCATCGGCAGGCTTCTTCACCGTCAGGAGGGTTGCTGCCTTCCAGGCACACTGTCCTTTCTCTCTCTGGGTTCTTGGGACCTCTCGCTGCCCATTCCTCTTGGCCTTGGGGTGCTGAGTGCCCCCAGGGCTGCTGTATTAACCTCTGGGGGTTCCCTGCACTCTGCCTTCATCTTTATAAATCCTCCCTAATAGACTCTCTGCAGATGACTCAAATTATCTGTTTCTTGCCAGGACCTAGACTGATGTGTTCCCCATGCCACTGTCCCTGCCACCCCCTATGTATTCCTTAAGAAGACGCTTGGGCAGCAGCTCCTCACCTCTCTGCGCTGCCCCATGGTGGGTAGCTTTCCTGGCTACAGGCTGGTGGCTGCGTCCTCCTCCATGAGTGTGTCCACAGCGCTGTGTTCCGCTGTCTGCACTTGTCTCACCCCATCAGCATACTCTGAGCTCTTCAAGGACAGGCTCGGAAACTGCTCCGCTCTGTATCCCAGGAGAGTCTGACATTGGGCAGGAAAGGGGCTGGATACAGAGCAAGATGTGCGCTTCTGAGAATAAAGGTTATGCAGAACCACCCCAAAGGCACTGTCCCTCAGTATCTGCTTTTGGGTGGCAGGAAGACAGTAAGAGAACTTCTGGCATACAGCAAACAAGCCAAGCAAACCTCACTGCCCCACGCCTCCCAACTCACCTGTTTCCCAGACTTACTAAATAAAAACAAAAGACCGTTAAAATGTGATTGGAAATTGAAATGAGGTCAAATATGACTCAGTTCATTTTTTTAAGGTATGTTAGTGGCTTAGAAGTAAAGAAACACGGTCTTTTATAGTTTAAAAGAAAGACAGAAACTAGATTATGATGGAGAGGAGGCTGTCCGAGGATAAATCACAGCTGTTCCTTCCTGGGGGCGTGTGTGAGAATTAGGGATGCTGACCCCTGGAGTGAACACCTGCCCTGACTCCCGGCTTGTTCTCTTATCCTCAGTTTCTGGGAGGAGGTGCCTTCAGGTGAGCTGTGACTCAGACCTCCTCTGGTGTAGCATCTGGCATCATCAGGCAAGCAGGTCAGGGCAATCAGCGCAAGAAAAACACTAGGAGAGAGGAGTACCTGGCGACGTCAGCCAGGCGCAGCCAGCCATGCTCCGAGCCCTGGGTAGGGAGACGCTTTCTCTTCATTTCCTGTCATGTGTTGAGCAAGCGGCCTGAGGGTGAGGGATTAGAGCTGAAGACACGAGTGTGTTACGGAGTGAGTCCCCGGTCCTTTGAACGGACTAAGAACAATCTACCTTTGGACAGACTAAGATGTTCTTAGGACATTTGTCATATTCCTGAGTTGGTTTAGTTGTAAGGTGGATGTAAGTTTAGTTGAAACTCAGATGTAAGGTGGGCAGTCAGGGACAGAAACGCAGCAGGCACCACTCGCTCAGGTGCCCATTGAAACTCTTACCCATGTGAGAATGAAGTCCTTTTCCATAAAGAATCTATAAAGACATCAGGGCTTGGCAAAATACCTGGAATAAAGAAATTCACGGTTCCTAGGCAGCATAAAATGTACCAGAGCACTGACTTTTAGCTGGATATAGAGATAAGAACAGTAGTAATAACAGTTTAATATCAAATGATGTTTGACAGTTATTAATAAACTAGGCAGATGATTCCGACGTGATGGACTTTAAGATGGCCGGGGTTCAGATTCTGTCTCAGAGACTGCAGCGGGTCAGATTGTGCTCCTCAAAAAGATATGTGGAAGTCCTAATGCCTAGCATCCATGGACGTGACTTTATTTGGCAGATGGACTTTGCTGATGTAACCAAGTCAGGATGAAGTCATGGCAGATTACGGCAAGCCCTGAGTCTCATGACTGGTGTTCCTATAAGAGGGGAATTTGGAGACAGAAACATGATGGGGATGCTCAGGGAAGACGGCTGTGGACATGGAGGCAGCAGATTGAAGCGACGCCACTGAAAGCTGAAGGATGCCAAGAACGCCAGCCACCCCCAGATGCTGGGACAGAAGCAAGGAATGGACTTGCCAGCAGAGGCTCTCAAAGGACCTGACCTTGCCGACATCGTAATGTCTGTCTTCTGGCTTCCCGAACGCCGAGAGGTTAAATTTCTGTTATTTTAAACCATCCACTTTGTGATAATTTGTGACAGCAGCCCTCAGAAACTAACACAGATACCTCCCAGCTCTGGGCCTCCCCGGGGGCTCAGTGGTCAAGAACCTGCCTGCCAAGGCAGGAGATGTCAGAGACGCAGGTTAGATCCCTGGGTCGGGAAGATTCCTTGGAGAGAAAAGGGCAACTCACTCCAGTATTCTTGCCTGAAAAAGTCCATGGACAGAGGAGCTTGATAGGTACAGTCCATAGGGTTGCTGAAGCAACTTAGCCCACATGCATGCACAAGCTGTGTGACCTTGAGAAAGTTGACTAACCTATCTGTTTCTTCATCAGTTGAATGGAGCCTGGTAGTAGTACCTATCTCATAAGGTTGTGAGGATCAAATGAGTTTTTACATGTAGTATGATTTGAGCAGTGCCTGGCACTCGAGAGAGACATGTTAGATTAGCAGATATTCTTGTTTACTTCAGTTTAGTACAAATTTTTTTGATTGCATACTATGTGCCAAGCATTGTATATAAATCATTTCATTTGATTCACATAACAATCCTGTGAGACTCTTCTCATACCATTTTGCAGTTGAGAGAACTAAAGCTCAGAGCTTTGAGAAAATAGAAGGGCTGGCAACTCAACTGAGGCTTTGCGGCTCTGTTTTGTCAGTTCTGTTATTCCATGAAACCAAAGGATCTCAAGGACAACAGGAGAGTGGAGCAGGAAGGATATGAACTTTTGATTATGATTGATTTTGCATTGGGAAGATTTATGTCTGACCTTTCTCTCCATATACTGTTTAAAAGAAGGGCAGTATTCACTGTCTTAGAAGCAAGAGGACAATTGTTCATGGGGAAAGAAGAGGAAGATGCAGCTTTCTAAGGAAGGGTCCCCAAGCCATACCAGTCAAAGCAGCACCCTTGTATTTGTGTGGGCTGGTGTTTTCTCTGCTCCCCGGCTCTGGGAGGAAAGCTGTGTCTCTGAGCAAGAGCCTTCAGGAAGCCTGAGCATTCTAAGTGTAGGAAGGCTGGCTGACCCCAGGGAACATGAACATGCCAAATGTGCAAACCTAGATAACATAGAAGCAGAGGAGAAAGAATGGGCAGCCTGTGAAAACAGATTTGGTTTTCGAAAGCCAACAGCAGGTGACGGTTATTTTGTAGAAATGACCAGTGTTGCAGAGAAGTTAAAGCCTTGGAGTGTATGAAAGGATTGTTGTGGTTTTGTGAGGGACACTGGCCTGTTTTTTGCCTGCTTCTCAAGTAGCAAGCAAGAAGAAATTAACATATCACAGCACTTGGCATTTAGAAATTGCTATATGGTGGTTTGTGGTTGATTCAAGTAAACCAGCAGAGATTTTGTGGGGGCATAAGAAAGCACTTCTAACAGCTGTGGAATTAAAGCATAAATTAAACACTGAGATAAGACGTGAGGGTGCCTTAACTAGACTTTCAAAAGATAAATGTGTATTTGTCTGGCTCTCACTAGGTTTTAAAATTCAATTGATTGCTTACTTCTTATTCTAGGTGTACACTAGAGAGTTGTCACAATAATTTAGACATGTTTATAATGTTATGCCTTGAAGAAACCTTAGAAACCAGCTGTGATCCTTGAATTTCTCCACCTGCAGTTGCGTAGATGGGCCTGTCTCATGAGGTCTCTCCTGGCCTGAGAATCCCAAGCTTCTTTCCAGATCATGCTGTGTGAGGCAGGTCAGTGAGATACGGCACAACTAGGCTGCAGTGTACCCCTATGCCTCAGACAGCCATGAAGTAAAGAGACCAGGTCCATGAGGGACTGTGGCACCATTTCCTGAGTTGATCGCCCTACCTTTATGACAAATAGCAGCCCGGAGAAGGGTAAGTCTAATGGAGCCCAGTACTGAAATCAAGAATGGCTAAATTGAGGGATGAGGAAAAGAATATTGAATTAACTTCTGATAAAACCAGCCAAAAAAAAAAAACAAAAAAACAAAAACAAGCCAACGTGATAAAGGGTCCTGGACATACAGTGGGAGAGAAAGATAATCAGACCAAAGCAGCAACAAGAAAAGCGATCAAAATGAAAGGCAATTTTATCTAAAGATTAGATTAAAATAAGCGACAAAGGGAAAGGAATGATGACTAGGGACAGAAGTGTGAAGCTGCGGGAATGCTCCAGGACTGGGTAGGAAGAGAGAAAAACACACCAGTGTTCAGGCAGCATGCATGGGCTGGGGGCAGGGGGAGGGCTTGCTCATTGCTGTAGGTTTCTTTGGTCTGTTTCTATTAGTAAAGTGTTGGGGTCCTCCTTCCAGACCACTGCCTTTTCTAATATTCTCCCCAGGCCATCTGAAGATAACACGTTCCTTTGGAGGACCCACAGAAATGGCACAGGCTGGACTGTTTGGGGAATCACTACTCCCGTGGGCAGAAGCCGAGCTGGGTTTCCCCAGGACCGTGGCTTCATGGCTGTGCCACGCTCACTGGTCTCCGTCCTCTGCATTTTCACCTCATGCGTTTACCTTAAGACCCCGCTGGGTTCAGCCTTCACCGTCTGCTAGTTACTTGGCAGCTTATCGTTTAAATCCTGGTTTGTTTCCATGTGTCCTTGTGGGATAAGGATGTCCCTGCCTTGCTCCACGTTCAAACTGGAGAACCCCCAGAGAGTGGTGATACTGGGGAAACAGTGATGATTTCTCTTTGTTCTTCCATTTGCTGTCTCCAGGGTTATTTCCACAGTTTTAAAATATCTGTGCAATGAGTTATGGAGTATCTGTCCATCTACCATCTCATCCACTTTCAGTATTTGTCCAGCCCAGAAGTTTACAGCCACTCTGAAAGATGTTTTTATTGCTCTCACTTTATGGATTAGGGAAGAAGAGTGAGAGAAGGAAAAGAGTTTGCCTGGGCCCAAGGCAGGTCTCGATCCTCTGTTCTGAGGCCCCATGCTTTCTGCTGTGTAGGTCCCAGCTGGCCAGGGAAGACCTGGCAGGTTTGGAGCAGAAGGCAGCTTGGAGACTTCTCTGTGGAGCTCTGTGTCTGTGGATGTTAGATTGGGGAGCATGGGGATGTGGACTCAGGAAGTGTTGCAGGTGACTCAAAACCCTTTCCATTCTCTGTGGCCAGTGGGTCAGCCATCAGTCCCCATGGAGATGAGGGGAGATAGGGGCAGGACTCTAATGCTGGAGTGGGGGTGTACATGGCCATGGCATTTTAGAGTGTGTAACTTTCAGAGAGAGGAATGATGACAGAATAAGATTATGACCTCAAGAAATAAGAGGTGAGAACTTAAGATTCTAACTGGGTCCATAAAGGTGAGACTGTGAAGAAGAATCGCATGACTACCTACATTTTCATATAATGTCCTTTGAGAAGTATGGAAAGCAGAGCTTAAAGTCAAGTATAAGTGCAGAGGAATTCAAACTCTGAATGCATTGGGCTCATGGAAAAGGCTGATGATGGATGACATATGTGTACCTATGGCTGATTTGAAATTTGATGGAAAACAACAAAATTCTGTAAAGCAATTACCTTCCAAAAATTTCTTTTAAAAAGAAAAGAGAATAGCGCATGACAGAGAAATTCTGAAGTTGCTTTGTTCTAATCATGTCTCTCCTTTTTATTTTTTCCCTCAAGTAGAGGACGGTGGAGCCTGGTGGGCTGCCATCTATGGGGTCGCACAGAGTCGGACACGACTGAAGTGACTTAGCAGCAGCAGCAGCAGCAGAGAACTATTGGATCTTCAAACTAGAAACGCTAGAACATAGATGATTTGAAAAATGGAAAAAGTTCAAAAACCATGACGAAATAGGCAGATGTCCCTCCCTCACTCCTTTAAATGTGTCCAGGCCTTGCTCATTTAGGACCTGGGCTCCTAAAGAATGTGATTACAAAGACATTATTAGTCACCTTTGCAAAGTCATGAGGAATAGATGAGATATGAGAAGATTACAAGAATAAGACATTTCACTTGTCAGAAAAGAGAAAATCTGAGTCTAGAAATTACAGATTAGTGAACTTGTCATTGCTCCTGGGCAAAATTCTAGAAGAGATCCTTAAGCAGATGATCTGTGAGAGCTTGGAAAAAGAAATAGTGATCACTCTGAGTCAGTCCTCAAAACCAGTTACCAGATATGCTTAAGAAATCTGCCTTGAGAGCAGTTGTGCAAATTAGCTTTGAACATTTGAGGTGATCACAGTGTGAGTAAGCAGTGAGATGCTGTAACTAAAGAAAAAAAAAAAAAGGATTGGAAAGGCTTTGCTAAAAATTCAGTTCTAGGGCATAGAAAGTATCTAGATTCACTCTGTGGTGTTCTCATCCCTTTAGGAATATGCATTTAGTTCTATAAACTATATTTTGAGTCATTGGTAAATTGGAATGTATATACAGAAATGGTTAACAAGGAAGATGGAGATCATATTTACTAAGCAAACAACTCATCATGTGTTAAGGCATTATGCTAAATGTTGGAGGGGAGTTAATACTATGAAGAGATCATTAATTCACCTATTTCAGATGAAGAATGAAAGAATTATGCTGACTGAGTAGTTTGTATAAGGCCAACAGCTAGGAAGTGGCAAAGCTAAGACTTCAACCCAAATCTCTCAACCCAAAGCCCATGCTCTTTATTATCAGAGCAACAAGTAATCTAGAAAATGGACTTGTTGAGGAACTCTTGAAAAGGAAAAATGAGAGGAGTAAATAGAAATATAGTGATGGTTTCCAAATGTTCAGATGGTTACCACTTGGAAGAAGGATTAGCTTTGTTCTCTAAGACAGAACTAGGGCACTAGTGTGGCGTGCTAGAAGCAGTTACCATTTACTAAATATTTGCTATAAGCTGATCTTTCTGTATACATTCATTTTTTAAACGTCATGAATGAGGTACAATAGTGAAGAGGAACTCAAAAGCCTCTTGATGAAAATGAAAGAGGAAAGCGAAAAAGTTGGCTTAAAGCTCAACATTCAGAAAATGAAGATCATGGCATCTGGTCCCATCACTTCATGGGAAATAGATGGGGAAACAGTGGAAACAGTGTCAGACTTTATTTTTCTGGGCTCCAAAATCACTGCAGATGGTGACTGCAGCCATGAAATTAAAAGGCGCTTACTCCTTGGAAGAAAAGTTATGACCAACCTAGATAGCATATTCAAAAGCAGAGACATTACTTTGCCGACTAAGGTCCGTCTAGTCAAGGCTATGGTTTTTCCTGTGGTCATGTATGGATGTGAGAGTTGGACTGTGAAGAAGGCTGAGTGCAGAAGAATTGATGCTTTTGAACTGTGGTGTTGGAGAAGACTCTTGAGAGTCCCTTGGACTGCAAGGAGATCCAACCAGTCCATTCTGAAGGAGATCAACCCTGGGATTTCTTTGGAAGGAATGATGCTAAAACTGAAGCTCCAGTACTTTGGAGAAACAGTGGAAACAGTGTCAGACTTTATTTTTCTGGGCTCCAATATCACTGCAGATGGTGACTGCAGCCATGAAATTAAAAGGCGCTTACTCCTTGGAAGAAAAGTTATGACCAACCTAGATAGCATATTGAAAAGCAGAGACATTACTTTGCTGACTAAGGTCCGTCTAGTCAAGGCTATTGTTTTTCCAGTGGTCATGTATGGATGTGAGAGTTGAACTGTGAAGAAGGCTGAGTGCACAAGAATTGATGCTTTTGAACTGTGGTGTTGGAGAAGACTCTTGAGGGTCCCTTGGACTGCAAGGAGATCCAACCAGTCCATTCTGAAGGAGATCAGCCCTGGGATTTCTTTGGAAGGAATGATGCTAAAGCTGAAACTCCAGTACTTTGGCTACCTCATGCGAAGAGCTGACTCATTGGAAAAGACCCTGATGCTGGGAGGGATTAGGGGCAGGAGGAGAAGGGGACGACCGAGGATGAGATGGCTGGATGGCATTGCTGACTCAATGGATGTGAGTCTGAGTGAACTCCAGGAGTTGGTGATGGACAGGGAGGCCTGGCGTGCTGCGATTCATGGGGTCACAAAGAGTCGGATACGACTGAGCGACTGAACTGAACTGAACTGAACTGAACCCTTGAAGGACTCTGTTCAAATAAAAATCAATAAACATGCTGATAAAAATTTATCCACCAGGATTTCCATAATAGCAATAGATCATATCATGTCCTTCCCCAGCTCAAAGTTCTCAGTAACTTCCCGTTTCACACAGAGATAAGGCCAAAAGTTTCATCAATAAAAGACTCTATGTGACCCTCATCCTTATTCCTTTTCTGACCTTATCTCCCAAGACTCTGAGCCAGCCTCACTGATCTCTGTTCTCAAATATGCCAGGCAGGGGAGTGCTGTCTCAGGGCCTTTGAATTTGCCACTCCCTCTGCCTGGCCTCGTGGTGGTTTAGTCACCGTGTCTGACTCTTGTGAGCTCATAGACAGAAGCCTGCCAGGCCCCTCCATCCATAGGTTTTCCAGGCACAAATACTGGAGTGGGTAGCCATTTCCTTCTCCAGGGGATCTTCCTGATGCAGGGATCAAACCCTGCTCTCCTGCACTGCAGGCAGATTCTTTACCTACTGAGCTACCAGAAAAGCCCCGGCATGATCACCCCTCATATATGAGCACAACCTGCTCGCTCAAGTCTTCTACTTAACTGTCACTTTGTCTGGGAGGGTTTCTCTTCTACCCTGCCCCCATTCATTCATCATCCTTCTTTTCCACCTACTCTTCCCCCTTTAGCATACATACTTGTGCAGTAATGGTTTACATATTCCATTTGCTCAGCGTTGGAATTTGACCAGCTTCTAGGTCCTTTGTAGTACGTTGGATGGTATAGTTACCTTCTGGCTCCTTGCCCTGAAACTTTTCTTCTCTGCCTGATGAAAATTCTTAAACTTCTTTGTGCTGAGCTGTACCCTTCCAGCCTGCAAGCCCTTTACTTGCTCAGCCTTAAGACTGAACGAAGAGCCTGGAGTCAGGGATGGAGAGATCACTACTTTAACAGATAGAGGCGGGGGGAATTTAACACATGCGAAGTAAGGTCCTAGAGTGAGAACCTACCATTGCCCCACTGTCTGCAGATGGAGGACAGGGCATGGTGCCGTCTCTGGCTGGGGAGCAGGTGTGTGTGTTACACGTTGCAGGAGGAATTGGTGTTAGGTTACCAGGGAGAACAGCAGAGGGGCATGCTTCTTTGATAAACTATCATAGTGGAGATAGATCTGATTTAAAGATTAGAACAATCACTAGCTGGGGCTAGGGGCAAGTAGACAGTTACTGATTAGGCTCTATGATTTAGAGGGAAGGTGAGTCATGTGAGTAGGGTGTAGGTGAAGCAGAGATTGGTCACAGAGGATATAAAGAGAACAAGAGAACAGCCATTTGGGCAGCATGACCCTACACTTTGTCTGATCAATGTCTTCCTCAATTGGGGGAAGAGAAGTCTGGTTCAGCGGTGTCATGGGTCTAACTTACGCTGACATTGTGAACTGTTCTGAGAATTTTGCCTTGTTTTCTCTGCAAATCTCTACTTTGTGCCCTTGTACCCATGGTGCCTGCCCTGAATCCATATCTGAAATGTCAGGGAGTTAGAAGGAAATTTAGAGATAATCTTGGCCTACTTGGTCATTTTGTTGATGGTAAACTGAGGTTCAGGGACAGGAAGGAACTCACTCAAGGTCATATTCTCTAAGTACATTCATGAATTTATTCAATATGCCAGGTATTTTGCTAGGTGCTTGTGAAATAATAGAAAAATATGTATATATTGGTCTCTGCCCCCCTCCACCCTGTACTTCCCTCCTTCACAACTTGAATTCTGTCCTGCACAGACTCCTAAAAGCTTTGTTATATCCTAAGTGCTAAAAAGCACTAGGAGCATGGTTCCCGCCCCCGCCCCCCCTCATATTTGTTCCTTGTTCTTGACACCAAGCTCCTAAAACCCCTGGAAATTTCTGGGTCGTAGGAGTGACTTTTGTTCTAGTGAAGCAACTCTGGGTGGGCTCCTGGATGGAAGCTGGTCACCAGAAAGACCAGTCCAGGGTCAGAGGCTTGAAATTTTCAGCCCCATCCACTATGCTCCAGAGATGGGAGATGGGCTGAAAGTGGAGTTAATGACTGATCTTGCCTCCACGTGATGAAACCTCCATAAAAATCCCCAGAGTATGGGGCTTGGACATCTTCCAGGGTGGTGAAGTGTGGAGGTCCTGGCTGGAGAGGCTGTGGAAACACAGTGCCCCTTCCCACCTAGTTATATGCGTCTCTTCCACCTGGATGTTCATCTTTATTCTCTATCATGTCCTTTTTATTTTTTTAATTTAAAAGGACTATTTTATTAGGTAAAGGTATAGAAACTAGATGTCTCCTTTCAAAAATTTATTTTTAATCAGAGTATAATGGCTTTACAATGTTGTGTTAATTTCTGCTCTAAATGTATGTGAATCAGCTATAAGTATATATATATCCCTGCCCTCTTGAACCTCCCTCCCCTTCCCACATCCCACCCATCTAGGCATCACAGAACACCAAGCTGAGCTCCCTGTGCTATAGAGCAGGTTCCCACTAACTATTTTACACATAGTAGCGTAAATATGTCAGTGCTACTCTCCCAGTTCATCCCACCTTCTCCTTCCCTCCCTGGAATCTAGAAAAATGGTACTGATGACCCTATTTGCAAGGCATGTATAGAGACATAGATGCAGAGAATGGACTTGTCATGTCCTTTTATAATAAACTGGTAAACAGTAAGTAAATTGTTTCCTTGAGTCTTAAGAGCTGCTGCTGCTGCTGCTGCTGCTAAGTCGCTTCAGTCGTGTCCGACTCTGTGCGACCCCAGAGACGGCAGCCCACCAGGCTCCCCGATCCCTGGGATTCTCCAGGCAAGAACACTGGAGTGGGTTGCCATTTCCTTCTCCCATACATGAAAGTGAAAAGTGAAAGTGAAGTCGCTCAGTCGTGTCTGATTCCTAGCGACCCCATGGACTATAGCCTACCAGGGTCCTCTGTCCGTGGGATTTGCCAGGCAAGAGTACTGGAGTGGGTTGCCATTGCCTTCTCTGTCCTAAGAGCTACTCTAGCAAATAAACAGAACCATGGGAAACTCTGATTTATAGCCCATGGGTCAGAAGCATGAGGAACCACCTGGACTTGGGATTGACATCTGAAGGGAGGGGCAGTCTTGTGGGCCTGACCCCTTGACCTGTGTGGTCTGTTGCTCTTTCCAGGTAGATGGTGTCAGAACTGAGTTACATTGGAGGACACCTAGCTGGTGTCACAGAATTTCTCGATATGGGGGAAACTCCCACATACCTGGTGTCAGAAGTGTTGTGAGTGTGGTAGTGATGTGAGAATAAAAGAGAAACACAACAGATGGACTGAGCTTTTTCCTACTCAACACCAGATAGGGAAGAGTGAATAACATACAATTCTTTCCAGTCTGGACAACCTCATACTTCAGTGGAGAATTCACATGAATAGACAGTTACAAGACTCGATAAAAAAAAGATCAGCGTGAAAAAGAGAGAGTCAGAAGAGGAATTGAGTTAGCATAAAAAGAGTGAGTAAATGAAAAAGGATAGAGGTGCAAGGATGAATCTCTCCATCCACTTATATCTCACAATATATATAAAGGGCTAATCATCCATTCATTCCATCCAAATGTATGAGGTGGTCTGCTGGGCCTTCCCTTGAAGATGTAAAGATGATTTTGGTATCTTAAAGGGCAGATAAGGTCTGAATTTGTGAGGCTGGCTAGTAAATTTCCAGACTTGAGTCCCTGACTGGTGAAGCCACCTGATTTCAAAGCAAAGGAAAGTTGTTTTGCATCCCTCTTCTCTCCCCTGGGGACAGAGCAAGCAAGTTGTGCAGACTGTGATTCTGAGCCATAAGACTGCTTGTCAGTGGCCTCCCTTGTCCAGATGGGCCCCTTTTCACCTTCAGAGTGCTCTGATGTCCTTGGAACGGGCAGGTGGCATTTGTTCTTACACAAGGCAGTTAGCCAATCAGCCCAAGTAGAGCCAACAGGTGCTGGGTCCTTTAATCTTCCAGTACACAGTCTTGGCCTTTTGTTCACGTTCACCAAGAGTGGGTGAGCAGCTTTCCATGGATGTGTTCTGGAAGAAACCAATGGTCAGGATGGATTGGGAGGTCTAGCCTTGCAGGGGCTTCTCTGTCATGACACTCAGTTTCCAGCTGCTGTCTGGTTGCAGATGCAGATTAGAGACGCGTGAACCCCACAAGCACATCATCTCCCCTTTGTGGGGCTGTGGGTAATCCCCCAGGGACACTGGTGTTTGGTTTTTCCTCTAAGGATGGGTTGGTGATATAGTAGAGTTGCTTTAGATGTATATTCAATGTGTAACAGCTTTGGCACCTAACCCTCCACCCCACTTCTCATTCAATAGTTCAAGGAAACGTGACCCATGGGTTTAGTAAAGTGGGAATTAACAATTAACTAGTGGGTTTCACAATTTTGTTCTTGGTGACCTTGACAGCAGTAGGTTCAGTGGAGTTCCAGGGGCTCAAACAGGTTGGAGTGGGTTCAAGACATTATAGGAAAAAAACGGACCAGAGAATTGAAATAGAGCTGGCAGAAGATATGGGGTTAAGGGTGGGTGGATTTTTTTTTTTTTTAAGATGGAAGAAATCACAATGTACTTGTATGGTGGCTAGAATGACCAATAGAGAAAAAACTGACGATGCAAAAAAGAGGGAGTGGATAAGACTTGAGAGACGTCCTTGAACCAGAAAGAGGACAAGGAACTTTTACGGATGTAGTAGAGCTGTGTAAGGGAGAAAAAGTTTTCCTTTACTCTTTTAGGGCCCCTGGCTGGATGTGAAAATTAAACTAACAATGATTATTAGGAGAAAAGCTTTGTTGTTTAGTCAATAAATCATGTCTGACTCTGCAGCCTCATGGACTGCAGCCCTTCAGGCTTCTCTGTCCGTGGGATTTCCTGGGCAAGAATACTGGAGTGGGTTGCCATTCCTTCTCCAGGGGATCTTCCCAATCCTGGGACTGAACCCATGCCTTTTGGATTGCAGGCAGATTCTTTACTGCTGAGCCACAAGAGAAGTCCTAGAGAAAAGGATAGAGATTTATTAACTGTTAGTTTTGTAAGTGACATAGGAGCCTTCATAATGAAATGAAGACCTGAAGAAATGGTTAAACATAAGTGTTTTTATTCTAGCTTTGATAAAGAGTGGGCAGTTGTGGGGAAGTATAGGACAAAGGGTATGATGAGGTAAGTGTAGTAAACTGGGGGAAACTTGGCAAGCTGTGTTTGTTCAGATTCTTCTTGGTGACCCTTCATCCTGGAGATAACAATGCTTCTTCTCTCTGGGTACAGAGGAAAGATCTGCTTCATGGGAGGAGAGTGGGGAAGGCCAGAGAGATCTTCCTACTTCTGCAGTTTGAGCAGATTCCTTCAGTTTAAAATATTCTGTATGCTGAGGTGCCATATTTTGGGCTACTGTGTTCTGAACCTCATCGGCTGGTTGTTAAACACAGCTGTTATTAAATATTAAATTATATAAAATTACTACTAAACTGTATTTTGAAAGGTAATAGATATTCAAAAGCTTCCCTTCCTAATTCCATTGCTACCTTTACCATGGTCTATATATTCTTGCAGTTATGTCTGTAGTGTGTGGGTGATGGAAATGACACCACATTGGTCGTCTGAAATTGACTGTGGTGGGAGTGTTTACACCACGGAAATTGCAGCCATTAGATATCAGGCCTTGTTTTGGTTTGATTTTTAAAGTAGAGCTGTTAACCATCTGCAGCCCACGACTGGATGTGGTGGACAAGTGCAGAGATTGGCCCCAAACTAAGTGTTAGCAGTTAGTCCACAAGAACAGGAAAAAAGGCAGGGCAAATGGAGAGGTGGGTAGAAATGATAGAGAGATGTTTCCTATTACTAAGTGAAAAAGGAAGCGACATAATCACTTGAGAATGAAGCTGGGGAGGGAGGTGTTGAAGGCTTGAAGAGAGAGGAGCCTGGGACACAAAGTGGATTAGAAAATTGCAGGGTTTTTGTTTATGGTCTAAGTGCCACTAAAAAGGCTCCTTGAGGTTAGTTACAAATCTAAATAGATGTCTGGGTATACACTTTTCCTCCAGGCTCTCTCAGTGGTAAGGCAGTGAGTAAGTGGAGAGATGGATTTATTCAAGGTTTTGCCAGATCAGAAGCAGAAGATATTAAGAAGAGGTGGCAAGAATACACAGAAGAACTGTACAAAAAAGATCTTCACAACCCAGATAATCACGATGATGTGATCACTCACTTAGAGCCAGACATCCTGGAATGTGAAGTCAGGGAGCCTTAGGAAGCATCGCTACAAACAAAGCTAGTGGAGGTGATGGAATTTCAATTGAGCTATTTCAAATCCTGAAAGATGATGCTGTGAAAGTGCTGCACTCAATATGCCAGCAAATTTGGAAAACTCAGCAATGGCCACAAGACTGGAAAAGGTCAGTTTTCATTCCAGTCCCAAAGAAAGGCAATACTAAAGAATGCTCAAGCTACCACACAATTGCACTTATCTCTAGGGACGGAAGAGACTGGTGGGCTGCCATCTATGGGGTCGCACAGGGTCGACATGACTGAAGTGACTTAGCAGCAGCACACGCTAATAAAATAATGCTCAAAATGCTCCAAGCCAGGCTTCAGCAATATGTGAACCGTGAACTTCCAGATGTTCCATCTGGATTTAGAAAAGGCAGAGGAACCAGAGATCAACTTGCCAGCATCTGCTGGATCATCAAAAAAGCAAGAGAATTCCAGAAAAACATCTATTTCTGCTTTATTGATTATGCCAAAGTTTGACTGTGTGGATCACAATAAACTGTGGAAAATTCTGAAAGAGATGGGAATACCAGACCACCTGATCTGCCTCCTGAGAAATCTGTATGCAGGTCAGGAAGCAACAGTTAGAATTGGACATGGAACAACAGACTGGTTCCAAATAGGAAAAGGAGTACCTCAAGGCTGTATATTGTCACCCTGCTTATTTAACTTATATGCAGAGTACATCATGGAAAAATGCTGGGCTGGAAGAAGCACAAGCTGGAATCAACATTGCTGGGAGAAATATCAATAACCTCAGATATGCAGATGACACCACCCTTATGGCAGAAAGTGAAGAGGAACTAAAAAGCCTCTTGATGAAAGTGAAAGAGGAGAGTGAAAAAGTTGGCTTAAAGCTCAACATTCAGAAAACGAAGATCATGGCACCTGGTCGCATCACTTCATTGGAAATAGATGAGGAAACAGTGGAAACAGTGGCTGACTTTGTTTTTCTGGGCTCCAAAATCACTGCAGATGGTGACTGCAGCCATGAACTTAAAAGATGCTTACTCCTTGGAAGGAAAGTTATGACCAACCTAGACAGCATATTAAAAAGCAGAGCCATTACTTTGCCAACAAAGGTCTGTCTAGTCAAGGCTACGGAGAAGGCGATGGCACCCCACTCCAGTACTCCTGCCTGGAAAATCCCATGGACGGAGGAGCCTGGAAGGCTGCAGTCCATGGGGTCGCTGAGGGTCGGACACGACTCAGTGACATCACTTTCACTTTTCACTTTCATGCATTGGAGAAGGAAATGGCAACCCACTCCAGTTTCTTGCCTGGAGAATCCCAGGGACAGGGGAGCCTGGTGGGCTGCCGTCTATGGGGTCACACAAAGTCAGACACGACTGAAGTGACTTAGCAGCAGCAGCAGTCAAGGCTATGGTTTTTCCAGTAGTCATGTATGGATGTGAGAGCTGGACTATAAGGAAAGCTGAGGGCAGAAGAATTGATGCTTTTGAACTGTGGTGTTGGAGAAGCCTCTTGAGAGTCTCTTGGACTGCAAGGAGATCCAACCCGTCCATCCTAAAGGAGATTAGCCCTGGGTGTTCATTGGAAGGACTGATGCTGAAGCTGAAACGCCAATAGTCTGGCCACCTGATGTGAAGAGCTGACTTTCTGGAAAAGACCCTGATGCTGGGAAAGATTGAGAGCAGGAGGAGAAGGTGATGACAGAGGATAAGATGGTTGGATGGCATCACTGACTCAATGGACATGGGTTTGGGTGGACTCCGAGAGTTGGTGATGGACAGGGAGGCCTGGAGTGCTCCGGTTCATGCAGTTGCAAAGAGTTGGTCACGACTGAGAGACTGAACTGAACTGAACTGAACTTGCCAGATCAGTGTGACTCCATGTATCAGGGATAAGCAAGATCACACAATTATAATGTAAAAGTCACTACCTCAGAGACCTCTCTGATTCATCCTAGCTAAAATTATGTCACCTGTAGCTTTGACCTACTATCTTGTTTCTTTTTCTATTTTGTTGTTGTTGTTCAGTTGCTGAGTCCTATCAGACTCTGCCACCCCATAAACCGAATACCATGCAGCATGCCAGGCTTTCCTGTCCATTACTATCTCCTGGAGTTTGGGAGGGATTGGCGGCAGGAGGAGAAGGGGACGACCGAGGATGAGATGGCTGGATGGCATCATGGACTTAATGGACGTGAGTCTGAGTGAACTCTGGGAGTTGGTGATGGACAGGGAGGCCTGGCGTGCTGCGATTCATGGAGTCGCAAAGAGTTGGACACGACTGAGCGACTGAACGGAACGGAACGGAACGGAGTTTGCTCACCTCATGTCCATTGAGTCGGTGATGCCATCCAGCGATTTATTTTACTTCCTGGCTGTTAAATCATCTGATTCACTCATCCCACATGACAGAAGGGACTGTGCTTTCCTTACTGCAGTGTGCTTAGCACATAGTAGGTGATCAGGAATTCATATGTTAAATAAGGTATTGGATTAATGGATTCACCGGCTTGTTTTTGTAAAATCTGTACAGTCGAGTGAAGACCCTTCAAAATTCTTTTTGTATCCCTTGTTTCCTCCTCCCATGGTGTTTAACCTTTCATGAGTGTAGGAATTTCTTTATGGAGTCACACGCAGATACAGGCAATTTTTCAGTACTTGAGACGCAACCTAGAGTCTCAGAGGCAACTGCCCAGGTCCTGTGAGGAATGCAGTTGTTGGCCTCTGTCACACTGAACTGCGCAACACTGAGGAGGGTTATATTACAGTCCCTAAACTCGGAGGGAGGGTAGTTTATGTATTTATTACATCTTCCTAGTGCTGCCAGTAGCGGCTTAAGTAAGGCTCCAGGCGAGGTGATGACAAAAACCCCAGCTGCAAGGTTCAAGACTCCCCTGCTATGAAGTGGAACCTTGGGTCCGCAGAGGCGCGCGTGGCGAGGCCGTGGGGGCGTGGCGAGGCCGCGGGGGCGTGGCGTGGCGTGGGGCGTGGCGAGGCCGCGGGGGCGTGGCGAGGCCGTGGGGCGTGGCGTGGCGTGGGGCGTGGCGTGGCGTGGGCGAGGTGTGACCAGACCGGGGAAGGGCGGAGCCGGAGCCAGGGCGGGGCGGGGCCGCGCCTGATGCCTCCAGCCGACACCGCCCGGGGGCCCGGCCCCTCCCTCGCCCGCCGACCAGACTGGCGGAAGTGGACTGGGAAGGGAAAAGGGGTGTGCCAACTGCCTGTTTTTCCGAGTGGACAATAAAGTTTCGAAAGTTTGAAAAAGGAGGAGAAAAAACCCCCACGCCCCTTAGGCTTCCCGGGCTTGGACGCCTGCGGCCAGGCTCAGACGGAGCTCTAGCGGTAGTGGCTGGCGGAGGCGTGGTCGGCGCACCGGGATGGGGGTCACCGTGGACGTGCACGAGGTGTTCAAGTACCCCTTCGAGCAGGTGGTCGCCAGCTTCCTTCGAAAGGTATTCTGCCCGCTCGGTCTCGGCCGGGGCTCGCGTTTTCCCGCGCTGCCCCTGTGGCCAGGCCGTCTGCGCTCCAGGCAGCGTCGGCCGAAGTTCCCCTCCTCAGTTCGGCTCCCTGCTGCCCGCGCGGAGGTCCGCATCCAGCTGCGGGCTTTGCCTCTGGGATGTGCCGGGCCAGGGCGGGGGTGGATTTCCTCGAAGGCTCCCCCTCCAGGATGAGGGAAAGGCTCGGTGCTTGGCATCACGTTCACACCCTGCCGCAGCTGGAGGGAGAGACGCGGGGAGCTCAGGTTCTGGACCCCGTTGAGGTTGCACAGGGCTTGTCGATGTCTCCAGTAAATACATCATTTACTGAGTCAAAGCTAGTGCGGGCCGTTGATGCCGCCATCCTAGTTTACTCAGCGCTGTCGTTCTACCACTTCACCCCTTTCTCTTTTATTAACAGCTGTGGGGCTTTGGGCGCCTCCATGCCTTAGTTTTGTGATCTGTAAAATGGGAAAAATAATAGTACCAACTTAGGAGTTGTGAGGATTCAAGTGAAATACTTCCTACAGAGTGCTTGTCACAGTGACTGATGCTTGCCTAGTAAGTTCTTTGAAAGGTTATGGTTATTTGCGCTACTGTAACTGCTCACTCTAGTCTCAATAGTCAGTGGCCCTCTTTATCTCAAGGGCTTTTCTTGGAACTGTGGCTTGTAACGGTAGAATAGGAAATTCTTTGAAAAATCAAGCCTCCAGACCTGGAATGTGGGACCCCTGGGTTCTAGTCTGGTTCTACTTTTAGTTAGTTCACTTGACGACGTTGGTCAAGGGTCATCTCTCTCTCGAGGCTTCAGTTTCTTCATCAAAAAATGTGTTCTATTAAAAGAAAAAAGCATAGTCTAAGAGTTGAGAATTAGATTTTTATTGGGCAGACTTGTGAGGACTTAAGCCTGGATATAGTCTCTCAGATAGCTCTGAGGGATTGGCCAGCAGAGGTTAGGGAGGAGCCAGAATATATAAGTTCAAACAAAGAAAAAGATAGTTGACTGTCCAAAGATTACTGCTATTGAAAGAAAACCAGACATCTCAAGTTAATGGAATTAATGCTTTTCTGTGTATGGAATAATTCAAGAATCTGGACTCAATTGAATTTCCTTTGATAGGCTCCTTAACTGTCTAGGGCCTTTATCCTGTTTTTCTCTGTCCTGAATCCCCTCAGGGAGCACCCTCAGGGATAGCCTCAGAGGCTGAAGGATTTTTATGCCACAGCATTGTGTGTTTACTGAAATGGCAGGTGACATTCTTTGTCCACAGATGAGAGTATTGTATCAGAAGACCTTTCAGCTTACACATCTTAAGGAAGATTTGCAAGAATTGTATTTTATCTTGGGCAGCTGCCACTGGCAATACTCTCTGGAAGCCTGGAGATGAGTTTTTAAATATTAAAAAAAATTATTTGACTGCATCCAGTCATAGTTGTGGCCTGTGGGATCCTTTTCTTTTTAGTTGCAGCATGTGAGGTCTAGTTCCCTGACCAGGGATGGAACCCAGGGCCCCTGCATTGGGAGCCTGGAGTCTGAGCCACTGGACCACTAGGGAAGTTCCTGGAGATGTATATTTTTTTAAAGAGATAAGACTTGACCTCCATTAGAGGAGGTCATACTGTTGGGGGCCCAGGTCACAGAGGAGTGAGTGGGACCCTGGTTATGATGGGTTTGCTATGGAGGCCTTTTGGGGGTGGAATACCAGCTTGTTGATATTGTTAATTGATCTCATATCTAAAATAGTACCTGCTACTTCCTAGGTACTCAGTATACATCTGATGAGTGATGAATGAATAAACAAATATTTATTGATCTGATGTAGACTTTGCCTTAGACTAGGCTTCTGGGCCCTAAGGAGAAAAAGCCACCATCCCATTTTTTGTTAGGACTGGCACTTTGAAATGTGAATTCTCCATGCCACTGGTCCTTTGGGAAGCCTTTCTGGGTTGTCCCCATCACAAGGTAATCTCTGCCTTGTCAGAGCTGGAGGGACACGTTGGGCCTCTGACCATCTTTGACAGTGTTGGAGAGTTCTGCATGTGTCTTTTTCCTCATTAGACTCTAATAAGCTTCCTCGGGGGTAGGAAGCTTATTAGTGGAAGGATGCTTACTGCAGAAGCACATAGCACAGGGCGAGACTCATTTAGAGAATACTTGGCATGAGTCAGGCTTCTGGGCTAAATGCTTCTCTTGCATTCAGCAGGTGTTTAAAGACACTTTTCTTCTGGGTGGCAGGCTCTGTTCTGGGTATGGGGCACCATAGACAGACCCTCTTGCCAGGGAGCTGATGGTCTCTAGTGGGTGTGACTAACACGAATAAATGATTAACAAGCGAACAGATAACTCCAGCTGATGATGTGTGTTTACACAGGGAAAGTACACAGGTGTTGTGAAGTTTGGAGAGTGCCATTAGGGAAGGCCTCCTCGAGAAAGTGGTGTTTGTGAAGTTATGGCCAAGGCATGAGAGGAGTTTCCTAGTTTCCTAGGGGTAGGGGGAGAAAGTGCTTCCCTACATTACCCTGTTTATTCCTCCCAGCAGCTTCTGGAAGTAGTTACGGTTGACTTCCATTCCATTGTCTGGAGAAGCTGAGGTTCAGAGAAGTTTAAGTAACTTTTCCAAGTTCTTATAGCTAGCAAGTGGGAGAACCAGGATTTCAACACATCTGAATCCAGGCCCATAGCCCTAATCACTAGGCTGAGCTGCCTTGCACATAGTAGACACTCAGATTAATCACTGAGGGAATACAGTGTTGCAGACTCAGCTTTGCTATGCTCCATATCCAGTCTCAGTTTCTTTTTGCCCGCAATCTGCACTCAGGGTTTATTCATCTCTGTGGACCCCTTATGCCTGATTTAAGGGTATAGCTTTGAAGATAAGAGGGGGAGAAAATACATTGTTTCAGTTATCTCTTTGTTGTTGTTCAGTCAAATATGTCCAGTCCTACTCTTTGTAACCCCATGGACTGCAGCACGCCAGGCTTCCATGTCCCTCACCATCTCCCAGAGTTTGCTCAAACTCATGTCCATCGAGTCAGTGATGTCATCCAACCGTCTCATCCTCTATCATCCCCTTCTCCTGCTGCCCTCAATCTTTCCCAGCATCAGGGTCTCTTCCAGTGAGTCAGTTCTTCTAATCAGGTGGCCAAAGTATTGGAGCTTCAGCTTCAGCATCAGTGAATATTCAGGGTTGATTTCCTTTAGATTGACTGGTTTGATCTCCTTGCTGTCCAAGGGACTCTCAAGAGTCTTCTCCAGCACCACAGGTTGAAAGCATCAATTCTTTGGTGGTATGCCTTCTTTATGGTCTGACTCTCACATCCGTACATGACACTGGAAAAAACATAGCTTTGACCATATGCACTTTTATTGGCAAAGTATTGCCTCTGCTTTTTAATATGCTGTCTAGATTTGTCATAGCTTTTCTTCCAAGGAGCAAGCACCTTTTAATTTCATGGCTGCGGTCATCGTTCACAGTGATTTGGGAGCCCACGAAAATAAAATCTGTCACTGTTTGCATTTTTTTCCCTATCTGTTTGCCATGGATGCCATGATCTTAGTTTTTTGAATGTTGAGTCTTAAACTGGCTTTTTTACTCTCCTTTTTTCCTTCAAGAGGCTCTTTAGTTTCTAATTACTTTCTGCCATTAGAATGGTATCACCTACATATCTGAGGTTGTTGATACTCCTCCTGGCAATCTTGATTCCAGCTTGTGCTTCATCCAGCCTGGCATTTTGCATGATGTACTCTGCATAGACGTTAAACAAGCAGGGTGACAATATACAGCCTTGTTGTACTTCTTTCCTGATTTTGAACCAGTCAGTTGTTCCATGTCTGGTTTTAACTGTTGCTTCTTGGGATTATCTCTTGCTGTGTAACCAATCACCCTAAATGTTTTAGTGGTCTAAACCAATGGTAAGCTTTTAATTCTCTCGTTTCTGTGTTTCTGTGGAATGACTGGGTCAGGTGGGTGGTTTCTAGGTGCCTTGTATTATATAGCTGTGGTCACTTAATCTAGCTGGGTTCAGTTAAGATCTGGAAGAATTCTTTTTTAAAATTAATTAATTAATTTGTTTATTTTTGACTGTGCTGGGTTTTCCTTGCTGTGCCCAGACCTTCTCTAATTGCATTGGTGGGTTTCTCATTTTGGTGGCTTCTCTTGTTTCGGATGACAGCTCAGAGTCTTAACCATTGGACCCCCAGGCAAGTCCTGGAAAGAATTCTTATGAAATACTTAGCAAAGTGCCTGGCACATAGTAAATAAAGACTGAGGAGGATATTTGACAGGTAAGGCCAGGGAAAGAGGAGGAGAACTCCTGTAGAAAAGCACACCCATCTAGAGATGGGTCAGGACACTTCTAGTGCAGCGGACGCTACATTCTTCTAGTCACAAGGCAGTCCTTCCAGAGATCCCTGGATGGGGCTAAGTGACTATCTCTAGGAAGTCAGTAAATTCGTTTGCTGTGAGAATTTTCACCTTCATTTAAAGTCATGAGCTGTCTTGCGTACAGGTTTATCATTACCATCAATCTAAATTCCATATATATGTGTAAGTATACTGTATTGGTGTTTTTCTTTCTGGCTTATTTCACTCTGTATAATCGGCTCCAGCATCATCCACCTCATTAGAACTGATTCAAATGTATTCTTTTTAATAGCTGAGTAATACTCCATTGTGTATATGTACCACAGCTTTCTTATCCATTCATCTGCTGATGGACATCTAGGTTGCTTCCATGTCCTGGCTATTATAAACAGTGCTGCAATGAACATTGGGGTACACATGTCTCTTTCAATTCTGGTTTCCTCGGTGTGTATGCCCAGCAGTGGGATCGCTGGATCATAAGGCATTTCTATTTGCAATTTTACAGAGTCCAAAAGTCCGTTCTATACATCTGTGTCTCTTTTGCTGTCTTGCATACAGGTTTATCATTACCATCATTCTAAATTCCATATATATGTGTAAGTATGCTGTATTGGTGTTTTTCTTTCTGGCTTACTTCACTCTGTATAATCAGCTCCAGCGTCATCCACCTCATTAGAACTGATTCAAATGCATTCTTTTTAATAGCTGAGTAATACTCCATTGTGTATATGTACCACGGCTTTCTTATCCATTCATCTGCTGATCGACATCTAGGTTGCTTCCATGTCCTGGCTATTATAAACAGTGCTGCAATGAACATTGGGGTACACATGTCTCTTTCAATTCTGGTTTCCTCGGTGTGTATGCCCAGCAGTGGGATCGCTGGATCATAAGGCAGTTCTATTTGCAATTTTTTAAGGAATCTCCACACTGTTCTCCATAGTGGCTGTACTAATTTGCATTCCCACCAACAGTGTAAGAGGGTTCCCTTTTCTCCACATCCTTTGCAGCATTTATTGCTTGTTGACTTTTGGATTGCAGCCATTCTGACTGACATGAAATGGTACCTCAATGTGGTTTTGATTTGCATTTCTCTGATAATGAGTGATGTTGAGCATCTTTTCATGTGTTTGTTAGCCATTCGTATGTCTTCTTTGGAGAAGTGTCTATTTTGTTTTTTGGCCCATTTTTTGATTGGGTCATTTATTTTTCTGGAGTTGAGCTGCATAAGCTGCTTGTATATTTTTGAAATTAGTTTTTTTTAATTAATTTTTATTTTTTTAGTTTGTTTTGCTTTACAATACTGTATTCATTTTGCTACACATCGACATGGATCAGCCACGAGTGTACATGAACTCCCAATCCCGACCCCCTTAGTTGTTTGTCAGTTGTTTCATTTGTTATTATTTTCTCCCATTCAGAAGGCTGTCTTTTCACCTTGTTTATAGTTTCCTTTGTTGTGCAGAAGCTTTTAATTACTTTCTAACACCATACACAAAAATAAACTCAAAATGGATTAAAGTACTAAACGTAAGACAAGAAACTATAAAACTCTTAGAGGAGAACATAGGCAAAACACTCTGACATAAATCACAGCAGGATCCCCTATGATCCACCTCCCAGAATACTGGAAATAAAAGCAGAGTAATGATCTTAATGATTTCCAAGCTGATCAATTTGTTTAATGCAATGTTTACCAGAATCTTCAACAGTAAGTGAACTGAGAACTTCTAGATGTTCAATCTGGATTTAAAAAAGGCAGAGGAACCAGGGATCAAATTGGCAAGATCTGTTGGATCATAGAAAAATCAATCAACTTCCAGGAAAACATCTGCTTTATTGACTATGCCAAAGCCTTTGACTGTATGGATCACAACAAACTGTGGTAAATTTTTCAAGAAACGGGAATACCAGGCAACATGAACTGTCTCCTGAGAAATCTGTATGCAGGTCAAGAAGCAACAGTTAGAACGACTTGGAACAACAGACTGGTTCCAAAGCGGGAAAGGAGTACATCAAGGCTGTATATTGTCACCCTGATTATTTAACTTATATGCAGAGTACATCATGCGAAATGCCAGACTGGATGAATCACAAGCTGGAATCAAGTTGCTGGGAGAAATGTCAATACTTCAGATATGCAGATGACACCACCCTTATGGCATAAAGCAAAGAGGAACTAAAGAGTCTCTTGAAAGTGAAAGAGGAGAGTGAAAAAATCTGGCTTAAAACTCAACATTCAGTAAACTAAGATCATGGCATCTGGTCCTATCACTTCATGGCAAACAGACAGGGAAACAATGGAAACAGTGACAGATTTTTTTATTTTCTTGGGCTCCAAAATCACTGCAGATGGTGACTGAAACCATAAAGTTAAAAGATGCTTGTTCTTGGAAGAAATTTATGACAAAGTTAGAAAGCATATTAAAAAGTAGAGATATTACTTTGCCAACAAAGCTCTGTCTAGTCAAAGCTATGGTTTTTCCAGTAGTCGTATATGGATGTGAGTTGGACCATAAAGAATGCTGAGCACTGAAAAACTGATGCTTTTGAACTTTGGTGCTAGAGTAGAGTATTGACAGTCCTTGGACAGTAATGATATCCAACCAGTCCATTCTAAAGGAAATCAGTCCTGAATATTCATTGAAGGGACTGATGCTGATGCTGAAACTCCAATACTTCGGCCACCTAATATGAAGAACTGATTCATTGGAAAAACCCTTATGGTTGGAGACAGAAGTAGAAGGGGACAACAGAGGATGAGATGGTTGGATGGCATCAACTGACTCAATGTACATGAGTTTGAGCAGGCTCCAGTTGTTGGTGATGGACAGACAGCCTAGCTTGGTGCAGTCATGGGTTGCAAAGTGTTGGATATGACTGAGTAACTAAACTGAACTGATTTATTTGTTTAATGCAATGTGTACTAGAATATTAGTATTAATAACATATTTTAGATACAGACAAGCTTATTTTAAAACTTGTATGGAAGGTATAGGCCTTAGAATTATTGAAATAATTTTTTAAAAAGAAAATATAATGAGAGAAATTTCCCTACCCAAAGTCAAGGCCTACTAACAGAGCTATGGGCTTCCTAGGTGGTGCTAGTAGTAAAGATCCTGCCTGCAGGAAATGTACGAGGTGCAGGTTGAATTTCTAGGTTGGTCAGACCCCATAGAGGAAGGCATGGAAATCCATTCAAGTTTTTTTGCCTGGAGAATTCCATGGACAGAGGAGCCTGGTCCATGAATCACAGAGTCAGACATGACTGAAGCGACTTAGCAGGCACACACACAAACACAGTTAGAGCTACCAAGACAATGGTACTGCTGGGGGAAAAGACAAAAAGACCAATGGGAAAAACAGAAAACCCAAAAGTTGACCAGCATATATTTGTCCAACTGATATTTTTTATAAAGGTACCAAACCAATTCAGTAAAGGATGGAGCACTTTTCCAACAAATAATGTTGAAGCAATTATTTGCCTAAAATAGTCTCAACTTAAATTTTATGCCTGTATACATTTTAAATAACAATTTAACTAAAAGTAGAACTATAAAATGTTTAGATAAAATTACAGAAAAATCTTTGGGACTTAAGGCTAGGTAAAAATTCTTAGAATTGAAATTAAAAGCACAATGTATAAAAGGAAAAGTTGATAAATTAAAGCATATCAAAATGAAACAAAGAAACAAAAACTTCTGCTGTGTTAAAGACTCTGTGAGGAGACAGGAATTGTATCTAGAAACATAAGACTCTCAAAACCTAGTAAAATACAACACTAAAACAAAACAAAGAGATGAAAAAAATTGGTAAAATAAATGAACAATGAAGAGACTACATAGATGGAAAATAAACCCATAAATCTGTTCAGTGTCATTTTCTGTAAAGGAAATTCAAATTAAAACCAAAATGAGTATCAATATCTCCTATTAAAATAACTAAAGTTGAAAAAAAATTGTGGTAACAGCATATGCTGATAAAGATGTGGAGAAAACAAATTATTTATACAGTGCCTCAAGAAATGTAAAAAAATGATCCAGGTCTCTAACACAGGTTTCAGTTTCTTAAAAACAAAAAATCAGAACATGTACTTCCCATGTGATCTAGCAATTGCACTGTTGGGCATTTATTTATAGTAAATGCATCTTATATTCACTTAACATTTGTCAATAAATTTTTATAGCACCTCCATTTGTATGAGCTGCAGACCAGAATGTTTAATAGATGAATGGTTTAAAAAATGTGGTATATCCATGAAGCCCAAGAATACTGGAATGGGTAGCTTATCCCTTCTCCAGTGTATCTTCCCAACGTAGGAATCAAACTGGGCTTCCTGCATTGCAGGCAGATTCTTTACCAATTGAATTATGAGAGAAACCCCTTTAAACACTATTCATCATACAAGAGACTACTGATACTCAAAACACCTAGTATATATACACTCTGAAAGTTAACTTGAGTATAAAAAGCCAGTCTTCAAAAAGTTAATGCTATTTGATTTGGTTTATATAGCATTTTTAAAAGGAGAAAATGGTAGAGATAAGAGGGTTGGAGGTGGTAGTAGAGACAGGCATCTGTGGATATAAGAGAGCAACATGTATGATCCTTTTGAAGAAACTGTTCTGCTTTTGACTTACATGCTGGACACATAAATGTAAATGTAATAAAATAGCATGGTGGAGGGATGGTATGGGGAGACAGGTGGAAAGGAGGTTCAGGATGGGGAACATGTGTATACCTGTGGTGGATTCATGTTGATATATGGCAAAACCAATACATATTGTAAAGTAATTAACCTATAATTAAAATAAATGTTTATATTTTAAAAAATAAATAGAATAGCATGGCTCTAAACACATGTCAATTTTAAGGGAGTTAAACCCTGAATATTCACTGGAAGGATTGATGCTGAAACTCCAGTATTGTGGTCATCTGATGTAAACAGATGACTCACTGGAAAAGTCCTTGATGCTGGGAAAGATTGAAGGCAGAAGTAGAAGAGGATGTCAGAGGATGAGATGGCTAGATGGCATCATGGATGCAATCAACATGAATTTGGGAAAATTCCAGGAGATGGTGAGGGACAGGGAGGCCTGGCAACCTGCAGTCCAGGGAATCGCAAACAGTCAAATAGCAATGGATGAATGAATAACAACAACAACAAACACAAATATACACAATTAGCACATGTAAGCTGAAATCAAGATTGCCAGGAAAAATGTCAACAACCTCACATATGCAGATGACACCACTCTAATGAGAGCAAAGAGGAACTAAAGAGACTCTTGATGAGGGTGAAAGAAGAGAGTGAAAAAGCTGGTTTGAAACTCAACATTCAAAAAGCTAAGATCATGTCATCTGGTCCCATGACTTCATTGCAAATAGAAGGGGAAAAAGTGGAAGTAGTGATAGATTTTATTTTCTTGGGTTCCATAATCACTGCAACAGTGACTGCAGTAACAAAACTGAAAGATCCTTGCTCCTCAGAAAGACAGCTATGACAGAACTAGACAGTGTTTTGAAAAAAATCAGAGGCATCACTTTGGTGACAAAGCCCATATGGTCAAATCTATGGTTTTTGCAGAAATCATGTATGGATATGAGAATTGGACTATAAAGAAGGCTGAGTGCCAAAGAATAGACACCTTAAACTGTAGTGCTGGATAGACACTTCAGAATTCCTTGAAGAGCAAGTAGATCAAATCATCAGTCCTAAAGGATATGAATCCTGAATATTCATAGGAAGGACTGATGCTGAAGCTGAAGTTCCAATACTCTGGCAACCTGATGGGAAGAACTGACTCATTGGAAAAGACCTTGAGGCTGGGAAAGATTGAAGGCAAAAGAAGAGGGTGACACCAAGGGTGAGATGGTTAGATAGCATTATTGACTCAATGAATATGAATTTGAGCAAACTCCAGGAGACAATGGAGAACAGAGGAATCTGGCATGCTGCAGTTCATGTAGTTGCAAAAACTGGAGATGACAGGGACTGAACAACAGCAAACACATACAAAACTGGTGGACTTGATCTGTGTTATTTCTTATAACTCATGTGATTCTACAACTATCCCAAAACAAAGAGCTAAAAAATTAGTAGGAAAAAAAATGTCATTGTTTAGGGATAGTAAGAAAATATAAAAAGGAAAATCAGCCCTCTTTTCCTTTAGTATTATGAAATCTATTTCTTAAGATACATACATATACCTCCTTAAATGCATGAAAACACATATAAATAGTTTCCATTTATATAAAATACCATTGCGGACTTGGGTGTTAAAAGCATTGTTTTGGAAAAATCTTTTATTATTATTATTACATAAATGAGCATTTCTTTAATAAATCAAACTTATTTGTAGAAACTAACTAGTTCACAATTGGGAAAGGAGTATGTCAAGGCTGTATATTGTTACCCTGCTCACTTAATTTATATGCAGAGAATATCATGTGAAATGCCAGGCTGGATGAATCACAAGCTGGAATCAATATTGCTGGGAGAAATATCAGTAATCTAATACAGAGATAATGCCACCCTTATGGCAGAAAGTAAAGAGGAAATAAAGAGTATCTTGATGAGGGTGAAAGAGGAGAGTGATAATGCTGGCTTAAAACTCAACATTCAACAAAGATCATGGCATCCAGTCCCGTCAGTTCATGGCAAGTAGATAGGAAACAACGGAAACAGTGACAAGCTTTATTTGCTTGGGCTTCAAAATCACTGCAGATGGTGACTGCAGTCATGGAATTAAAAGACACTTGCTCTTTGGAAGGAAAGCTATAACAAACCTAGACAGTATATTAAAAAGCAGAGACATTACTTTGCCAACAAAGGTCCATCTAGTCAAAGCCATGGTTTTTCTAATAGTCATTATGGATGTGAAAGTTGAATGATAATTAAGACTGAGTGCCGAAGAATTGATGCTATTGAACTGTGGTGTTGGAGAAGACTCTTGAGAGTCTCTTGGACCACAAGGAGATCCAACCAGTCTATCCATAAGGAAATAAGTCCGAAGGACTGATGCTGAAACTGAAGCTCCAGTAATTTGGCCACCTGATGGGAAGAACAGAGAAGGCAATGGCAACCCACTACAATACTCTTGCCTGGAAAATCCCATGGATGGAGGAGTATGGTAGGCTTCAGTCTATGGGGTCGCTAAGAGTCGGACACGACTGAGACACTTCACTTTCATTTTTCACTTTCCACTTTCATGCATTGGAGAAGGAAATGGCAACCCACTCCAGTGTTCTTGCCTGGAGCATCCCAGGGATGGGGGAGCCTGATGGGCTGCCATCTCTGAGGTTGCACAGAGTTGGACACGACTGAAATGACTTGGTAGCAGCAGCAGCAGATGCGAAGAACTGACTCATTGGAAAAGACCCTGATGCTGGGAAAGATTGAAGGCAGGAGGAGAAGGGGACAAAAAAGGCCAAGATAGTTGGATGGCCTCACTAACTCAATGGACATGACTTTGAGCAAACTCCAAGAGATAGTGAAGGATAGGGAAGCCTGGTATGCTGCATTACATGGGTTGGCAAAAAGTTGGACATGACAGAAACTGAACAATTGGCAGGAAATTCTATAGGTGTTCTGTTTGAATTATAATATTCCAAAATAACATACTTTTATTATTGCCTAGCATCCTGATTCCTTATCTGCTGCAAAATTTCATACCCAAAGGAAAAGTAGGCAGTAAGTGATATCTGAAGTAACAGGCAAATTTGGACTTGGAGTACAAAATGAGGCATGGCAAAGGCTAACAAAATTGCCAAGAGAACATACTGGTCATAGCACACACCCTCTCCCAACAACACAAGAAAAGACTCTTCACATGGCCATCAACAGATGGTCAATACTGAAATCAGACTGATGATATTCATTGCAGCCAAAGATGGAGAAGCTCTTACAATCAGCAAAAATAAGACCAAGAGCTGATTGTGGCTTGGATAACGAACTCCTTATTGCCAAAATCAGACTAAAATTGAAGAAAGTAGGGAAAACCACTAGACCATTCAGGTATGATATAAATCAAATCCCTTATGATTATACAGTAAAAGTGATAAATAGATTCAAGCAATTAGATCTGATAGACAGAGTGCCTGAAGAACTATGGACATAGGATGGTGACATGGGTCAGGAGACAGTGATCAAGACCATCCTCAGGAAAAAGAAATGCAAAAAGGCAAAATTGTTGTCTGAGGATGCCTTACAAATAGCTGAGAAAAGAAAAGAAGATAAAGGCAAATGAGAAAAGGAAAGATATACCTATCTGAATGTAGAGTTCCAAAGAATAGCAAGGAGAGATAAGAAAGCCTTCCTCAGTGATCAATGCAAAGAGATGGAGGAAAACAATAGAATGGGAAAGACTAGAGATCCCTTCAAGAAAATTAGAAATACTAAGGGAAAATTTCATGCAATGATGGGCACAATAAAAGACAAAAATCATATGGACCTAACAAAAGCAGAAGATATTAAGAAGAGGTGGCAAGGTTTTCACAGAATAACTATACAAACTCTTTTGTGTAGTTATCTTCATGACCCAGATAACCATGATAGTATGGTCACTTATCTAGAGCAAGACATCCTGGAATGTGAAGTCAAGTGGGCCTTAGAAAGCATCACTATGAACAAAGCTAGTAGAGGTGATAGAATTCCAGTTAAGCTATTTCAAATCTTAAAAGATGATGCTATGAAAGTGCTGCACTCAAATCCGGAAACTCAGCAAATCTGGATATGCCAGCAAATCTGGAAATGCCAGCAAATCTTAAAAACTCAGCACTGGCCATAGGACTGGAAAAGGTCAGTTTTCATTGCAATCCAAAAAGGCAATGCAAAAGCATGTTCAAATTGCTGAACAATTTTACTCACCTCACATGGTAGCAAAGTAATGCTCAACATTTTTCAAGCCAGGCTTCAATGGTATGTGAACCATGAACTTCCAGATGTTCAAGCTGGATTTAGAAAAGGCAGAGGAACCAGAGATCAAATGCCAACATCTGTTGCATCATAGAAAAAGCAAGAGAGCTCCAGAGAAACATTTGCTTTATTGACTATGCCAAAGTCTTTGACTATGTGGATCACAACAAACTGTGGTCCGTTCTTCAAGACATGGAAATGACAGACCACCTGAGCTGCCTCCTGAGAAATCTGTATGCAGGTCAATAAGCAACAGTTAGAACTGGACATGGAAAAAACAGACTAGTTCCAAATTGGGAAAGAGGTACATCATGCTGTATATTGTCACCCTGCTTATTTAACTTACATGCAGAGTACATCATGTGAAATGCTGGGCTGGATGAAGCATAAGATGGAATCAATATTTCCAGGAGAAATATTAGTAATCTGAGATATGCAGATGACATCATACTTATGGCAGAAAGTGAAGAAGAACTAAAGAGCCTCTTGATGAAAGTGAAGAGGAGATTGAAAAAGCTGGCCTAAAACTCGGTATTCAAAACTAAGATCATGGCATCCGTTCCTATCACTTCATGGCAAATAGTTGGGGAAACAATGGAAACAGTGAAAGACTTTATTTTTTTGGTCTCTAAAATCACTACAGATGGTGACTGCAGCCATGTAATTAAAAGACACTCTCTCAGTTCTAATGAGGTGGATGACGCTGGAGCCGATTATACAGAGTGAAGTAAGCCAGAAAGAAAAACACCAGTACAGTATACTTACACATATATATGGAATTTAGAATGATGGTAATGATAAACCTGTACGCAAGACAGCAAAGAGACACAGATGTATAGAACGGCCTTTTGGACTCTGTGGGAGAGAGAGAGGGTGGAATGAGTTGGCAGAGTGGCAATGTATCATGTATAATATCATAAGTGAAATGAATCGCCAGTCTAGGTTTGATGCAGGATGCAGGATGCTTGGGACTGATGCACGGGGATAATCTAGAGAGAAGATGTGGGGCGGGAGGGGGGAGGTGGAAGTCGGGATTGGGAGTTCATGTACACTCGTGGCTGATTATTGTCAATGTATAGCAAAACGAATACAGTATTATAAAGCAAAACAAACCAAAAAATAAAAATCAATTTAATTTAAAAATAAATAAAATAAAATAAGTACAAAAAAAAAAATAAACAAAGCTGGTACTAGAACCTAAAAAAAAAAAAAAAAAACACTCTCCTTGTTAGAAAAGCTATGACCAACCTAGACAGCATATTAAAAAGCAGAGACATTACTTTGCCAACAAAGTTCCATCTAGTCAAAGCTGTGGTTTTTCCAGTAGTCATGTATGGATGTGAGAGTTGGACTATAAAGAAAGCTGAGCACCAAAGAATTGATGCTTTTGAATTTGGTGATGGAGAAGACTCTTGAGAGTCCTTTGGATTGCAAGGATATCCAACCAGTAAATCCTAAAGGAAACCAGTCTTGAATATTCACTGATAGGACTGATGCTGAAGCTGAAACTTCAATACTTTGGCCACCTGATACAAACAATGGACTCACTGGAAAAGTCCCTGATGCTGGAAGAGATTGAAGACAGGAGGAGAAGGGGATGACAGAGGATGCAATGTCTGGATGGCATCGCTGACTCCATGTACACTGGTTTGAGAAAGCTCCAGGAGTTGGGGGTGGACAAGGATGTCTGGGATGCTGCAATCCATGGGGTCACAAATAGTTGGAAACAACTGAGCAACTGAAATGAACTGAACTAAACCTGAAAGTCTTGAAAGTTAAAGTTTCATTTAAAATCTTACAATTTGCCATTTTACACTTGCATGAAATGGCTTCTTTTTAAGACATCTCTTGTAGCCATCAACAGTTTTATTGAAATCTCTATCAAGATTCCAACGGCATTTTTTCAAGAAGTAGAAAAAAATATCCTTCAGTTTGTTAAGAACCACAACTAACCGTAGTTAGGCAAAACAATTATTAAGAATATCAAACATAGCTTTAGGTTTCATAATTCTTGAAATTTAAACTATATTACAAGGCTATTTTAAGCAAAAGAGTGTGGTACTGATATAAAAATAGACAATGCAGACAATGGAACATAATTGAACACTTTGAAATAAATTCCTATATACGTGGTAACTAAAATTCCTTGACAGCTGAGCCAAGGAATAATCATTGGAGAAGACACAGTCTCTTTAATAACTGACAATGGAAAAATAAGATATTCACATGTGAAAGAATGGCTCTAGACCCTATCTTTCCCCACTTACAAAAGTTAACTTGAAATGAATGAAAGACTGAAATAATAGACCTGAAACTATACAACTTCTAGATGGAAATACAAAAAAAACCACATTTCTTGACATGGGTTTTGGTAGTAATTTTTTATATGTGACATTCATAGAAAAAGCAACAAAATTAAACAAATGAGATTACATCAAACTAAAAAGTGTCTATAAAATGAAACAATCAACAAAATGAAAGGTAACCTATTGAGTAGGCAAAAATATTTGCAAATCATGTATCTGATAAGGAGTTGATATTCAAATACATAAAGAACTCATACAACTGAATAGCAATTAAACAAATTATCAAGTTTAAAAATAAGCAAAGAACCTGAATATACATTTTTCCAAAAACACATTCAAATGGCCAATAGAAGATGAAAAGATGCCTAACATCACCAATCATCATAGGAGTGCAAATCAAAACTACAATGAGGGGGCCTCCCTGGTGGCTCAGTGATAAAGAGTCTGCCTGCATATGCAGAACTACAAGTTCTATCCCATATCTGGGAAGATCCCCACATGCCACAGGGGAACTAATCCCATGTGCCACAACTATTGAGCCTGTGCTCTAGAGCCTGGGATCATAAATGCTGAAGCCAAATGCCATAACTACCTAAGCCAGCTCGCCCTAGAGCCTGTGCTCTGCAACAAAGAAGCCACCGTAAAGACAAGCCTGTGCACTGCAACTAGAAAACAGCCTTTGATCACCACAGCTAGAGAACAGCCACTCAGCATGAAGACCCAGCACAGCCAAAAATAAATACAATTATTAAAATAGAAAACACAGCAAGATATCACCTCATGCCTATTAGAATGGCTATTGTCAAGAAGACAAAAATAACAAATGCTGGTAAGGATACAAAGAAAAAGGAAACTTTATTTACTGTTGGTGGGAATGTTAACTCTTATAGCCAGCAGAGAAAACAGCAGAGAAGTTCCTCAAAAAGTTAAAAATATAACTATCATATGATATAGTAATTCTATTTCTGAGTACCTTTCCAAAGAAAATTTTAAAAATTTGAGAAGATATATATAAGGTACATATTTACAATAGCGAAGATAGGGGAACTACATAAGTTTCCATCACGAGATGGACAGATAAAGAAATTGTAGTAATATTCAGTTGACCATTTAACAAGAAATGTCTGAAAATGTTGGGCCCACCTATACTGAGTTTTTTTCAGTAGTATTCAGTAGTACTACTAGAGTAGCATATGATCCAAGTTTGGCTGAACCCACAAATGCAGAGTGCAGGTATGAGAAACAAAGTACAGGGAAGGCTGACTATATGTTATACATCAACTTTCAACTGTGCATTTTCAACTCTGTGAAGCGTCAGTGTCTCTAACCTCTGAGATGTTTGTCAGTTACATATGCAGTGGAATACTCTTCAGCCATTGAAAAGAAGGACAGCCTGTCTTTTGTGACAACATAGATCTTGAGATCATTATATAAGTGAGATAAGTCAGACAGACAAAAACAAATAGTGCATAATCTTAATTTTATATATGGAATCTAAAGAAATATAACTTCTAGAAAAAGAGAAGAGACCTGTGGTTTCCAGAGATAAAGGGTGGAGAGGGGGGGATTCAGTGAAGTTGGTAAAAAGTACAAATTGCTAGTTATAGAATAAGTGTAAGTACTGGTGATGTAATATACAACATGATGACTGTGGTTAACACTGCTTTATGATTATGTTTGAAAGTTGGTAAGAAAATAAGTCCTAGAAACTCTCATCACAGAAAAAAAATTTTTTTTCTAACAATATGAGGTGATGGATGTTTCCTAAATTTGTAGTAATCATTTTATAGCATATGTAAGTCAAGCCCTTATGCTCTATACCTTAAACTTATAACAGTATTGGATGTCAATTATATTTCAATGCAACTGAAAGAAAAAACAAACTATTCAGAGTATGAGGTACATACCCTTCATTAGGTGGCCATATGGTTTGCTCATCTTCTTTTCTCTCACTGATGAATGCAAAATATTATATTATGGTATGTCACGTTGATAATCATAAAAACTTCATCGTCTAACCACATGTCTGTTTTATCTTGAATACGTCTGAGGCCATGACTGCAAAATTTATTTGCTCTGTGTTTCTACTTTCTACTCAGTTAGATGGTGACTGCAACCATGAAATTAAAAGATGCTTACTCCTTGGAAGAAAAGTTATGACCAACCTAGATAATATATTCAAAAGCAGAGACATTACCTTGCCGACTAAGGTCCGTCTAGTCAAGGCTATTGTTTTTCCTGTGGTCATGTATGGATGTGAGAGTTGGTCTGTAAAGAAGGCTGAGCGCCGAAGAATTGATGCTTTTGAACTGTAGTGTTGGTGAAGACTCTTGAGAGTCCCTTGGGCTGCAAGGAGATCCAACCAGTGCATTCTGAAGGAGATCAGTCCTGAGATTTCTTTGGAAGGAATGATGCTAAAGCTGAAATTCCAATACTTTGGCCACCTCATGCGAAGAGTTGACTCATCGGAAAAGACCCTGATGCTGGGAGGGATTGGGGGCAGGAGGAGAAGGGGATGACAGAGGATGAGATGGCTGGATGGCATCAGTGACTCGATGGACGTGAGTCTGAGTGCACTCTGGGAGTTGGTGATGGACAGGGAGGCTGGCGTGCTGCGATTCATGGGGTCGCAGAGTCAGACACGACTGAGCGACTGAACTGAACTGAACTAGAAACTCTGAAGTATAGTTATTATTACAATACTTCATCATTTTAAGGTTTTATTCCAAAGCATGTAAAACTGAGAAATATTTTTTTCTTGTACACCCACTTCAGGCAGTAAGAACTCTGGAAGTTTATTTAGTAGACAAGGTATGAGGCTATACTTCATTGTGTAGGTTATGATAGTCAGTATAGCTTCTTTTAGGGTAACTTATTAGCTTGTTTAGTTGACAAGCAGTCTAAATTCTACAACCATAATTTAAATATATCTGAATTCAACTATTTTGTGTGAAAGAGGAGCTCAACCTCATCTATGTCCTCTTCTAATTATTTATAATCCATCAATTTAATTTCAAATCAATGTATATTTCTTATGTTTTCTACATGTCAGGCACTAGTGAAAAGTAAAAGTGTTAGTCACTCAGTTGTGTCTGACTTTTTGTGACCCCATGGACTGTAGCCTGCCAGGCTCCTCCATCCATGGCATCCTCCAGGTGAGAATACTGGAGTGGGTTTTCATTTGCTTCACCAGCAGATCCTCCTGGCTCAGAGATGGAACCTGGGTCTCTCACATTGCAGGCAGATTCTTTACCATATAGGCTGCCAGGGAAGCCCTGCCAGGTACTATACTAGACACAAAAAGAAATAGAAAAATCTGTTTCCTAATTTCTATAATATTTAGAAACTACCCAGGAAAAAACCATATTGAACAAATATTTAAAATGAAGTATGGTAAACGTTAGAGTTAAACAAGACTGTGGTCCCTGTGATTAGATTGACTAGTTTTCTGTGATTATGGTTTGTGTCTGCCCTCTGATGCCTCTTGCAACACCTCCTGTCTTACCTGGGTTTCTCTTACCTTAGTCATGGGGTATATCTCTTCATGGCTGCTCCAGCAAAGTGCAGCAGCTGCTCCTTACCTTGGATGACAATCTTGTCTAACTCAACGAAACTAAGCCATGCAGGCGGGGCCACCCAAGACCTACCGTCTTACCTGGGTTTCTCTTAAGCCATGCCGAGTGAGGCCACCGAAGATGGGTATCCACCCACCCATGGTGGAGAGGTCTGACAAAATGTGGTCCACTGGAGAAGGGAATGGCAAACCACTTCAGTATTCCTGCCTTGAAAACCCCATGAACAGTATGAAAAGGCAAAATGATAGGATACTGAAAGAGGAACTCCCCAGGTTGGTAGGTGCCCAATATGCTACTGGAGATAAATGGAAAAATAACTCCAGAAAGAATGAAAGGATGGAGCCAAAGCAAAAACAATACCAAATTTTGGATGTGACTGGTGATAGAAGCAAGATCTGATGCTGTAAGAGCAATATTGCATAGGAACCTGGAATGTTAGGTCCATGAATCAAGGCAACCTGGAAGTGGTCAAACAGGGGATGGCAAGAGTGAACATCGACACTATCAGTGAACTAAAATGGACTGGAATGGGTGAATTTAACTCAGATGACTATTATATCTACTGCTGTGGGCAGGAATCCCTCAGAAGAAATGGAGTAGCCATCATGGTCAACAAAAGTGTCCAAAATGCAGTACTCTGATGCAATCTCAAAAATGACAGAATGATCTCTGTTCATTTCCAAGGCAAACCATTCAATATCACAGTAATTCAAGTCTATGCCCCAACCAGTAATGCTGAAGAATCTGAAGCTGAATGGTTCTATGAAGACCTACAAAACATTTTAGAACTGCTGCTGCTGCTACTGCTAAGTCGCTTTAGTCGTGTCCGACTCTGTGCGACCCCATAGATGGCAGCCCACCAGGCTCCCCCGTCCCTGGGATTCTCCAGGCAAGAACACTGGAGTGCATTGCCATTTAGAACTAACACCCCCAAAACATGTCCTTTTCATTACAGGGAACTGGAATGCAAAAGTAGGAAGTCAAGAAACACCCGGAGTAACAGGCAAATTTGGCCGTGGAATACGGAATGAAACAGGGCAAAAGCTAATAGAGTTTTGCCAAGAGAACACACTGTCATAGCAAACACCCTCTTCCAACAACAGAAGAGAAGACTTTACACATAGACATCACCAGATGGTCAACACCGAAATCAGATTGATTATATTCTTTGCAGCCAAAGATGGAGAAGCTCTATACAGTCAACAAAAACAAGACCAGGAGCTGACTGTGGCTCAGATCATGAACTCCTTATTGCCAAATTCAGACTTAAATTGAAGAAAGTAGGAAAAACCACTAGGCCATTCAAGTTTGACCTAAATCAAATCCCTTATGATTATACAGTGGAAGTTAGAAATAGATTTAACTGGAAGTGATCAAACAGGAGATGGCAAGAGTGAATGTCGACACTATCAGTGAACTAAAATGGACTGGAATGGGTGAATTTAACTCAGATTTATCTAGATCTGATAGATAGAGTGCCTGATGAACTATGAATGGATATTGGTGATATTGTATAGGAGACAGGGATTAAGATCATCCTCAAGAAAAAGAAATGCTAAAAAGCAAAATGGCCATTTGGGGAGGCCTGACAAATAGCTGTGAAAAGAAGAGGAGCAAAAAACAAAGGAGTAAAGGAAAGATATAAGCATCTGAATGCAGAGTTCCAAAGAATAACAAGGTAAGATGAGAAAGCCTTCCTCAGTGATCAATGCAAAGAAAGAGAGGAAAACAACAGAATGAGAAAGACTAGAGATCTCTTCAAGAAAATTAGAGATTGTACCAAGGGAATATTTCATGCAAAGATGGGCTCGATAAAGGACAGAAATGGTATGGACTTAACAGAAGCAGAAGACATTAAGAGGTGGCAAGAATGCACAGAAGAACTGTACAAAAAAGATATTCACAACCAAGGTAATCACAATGGTGTGATCACTCAAATAGATCCAGACATCTTGGAATGTGAAGTCAAGTGGGCCTTAGGAAGAATCACTATGAACAAAGCTAGTGGAGGTGATGGAATTCCAGTTGAGCTATTTCAAATCCTGAAAGATGATGCTGTGAACATGGTGCATTCAATGTGCCAGCAAATTTGGAAACTCAGCAGTGGCTACAGGACTGGAAAAGGTCAGTTTTCATTCCAATCCCAAAGGAAGGCAATGCCAAAGATTGCTCAAACTACCATACAATGCCACTCATCTCACATGCTAGTAAAGTACTGCTCAAAATTCTCCAAGCCAGGCTTCAGCAATATGTGAACCATGAACTTCCAGATGTTCAAGCTGGTTTTAGAAAAGGCAGAGGAACCAGAGATCAAATTGCCAACATCTCCTGGATCATGGAAAAAGCAAGAGAGTTCCAGAAAAACATCAATTTCTGCTTTATTGACTATGCCAAAGCCTTTGACTGTGTGGATCACAATAAACTGTGGAAAATTCTGAAACAGATGGGAACACCAGACCACCTGACCTGCCTCTTGAGAAACTTATATGCAGGTCAGGAGGCAACAGTTAGAACTGGACATGGAAAAACTGGTTCCAAATAGGAAAAGGAGTACATCAAGGCTGTATATTTTCACCCTGTTTATTTAACTTATATGCAGAGTACATCATGAGAAACGCTGGGCTGGAAGAAGCACAAGCTGGAATCAAGATTGCTGAGGGGAATATCAATAACCTTAGATATGCAAATGACAGCACCCTTATGGCAGAAAGTGAAGAGGAACTAAAAAGCCTCTTGATGAAAGTGAAAGAGGAGAATGAAAAAGTTGGCTTAAAGCTCAACATTAAGAAAACAAAGATCATGGCATCTGGTCCCATCACTTCATGGCAAATAGATGGGGAAAGGGAAACAGTGGAAACAGTGTCAGATGTAATTTTGGGGGCTCCAAAATCACTGCAGATGGTGATTGCAGCCATGAAATTAAAAGACCCTTACTCCTTGGAAGGAAATTTATGACCAATCTAGATAGCCTATTCAAAAGCAGAGACATTATTTTGCCAACAAAGGTCCATCTAGTCAAGGCTATGGTTTTTCCCGTGATCATGTATGGATGTAAGAGTTGGACTGTGAGAAAGCTGAGCACCGAAGAATTGATGCTTTTGAACTGTGGTGTTGGAGTGAATCTTGAGAATCCCTTGGACTGAAAGGAGAGCCAACCAGTCCATTCTAAAGGAGATCAGTCCTCGTGTTCTTTGGTAGGACTGATGCTAAAGCTGAAACTCCAATACTTTGGCTACCTCATGTGAAGAGTTAACCCATTGGAAAGACTTTGATGCTGGGAGTGATTGGAGGCAGGTGGAGAAGGGGACGACAGAGGATGACATGGCTGAATGGCATCACCGACTCAATGTACATGAGTTTGAGTGAACTCCGGGAGTTGGTAATGGACACGGATGCCTGGCGTGTTGTGATTCATGGGGTTGCAAGGAGTTAGACATGACTGAGCGACTGAACTGAACTGATGGTAAGTGTTATAAGAGAAAGAAACCTCTTGCTTTTATGTTGATTACTGTTTAATCTTATGCCAGTCCTGTATCCTAAATTCATAGTTTTACATAATATTAAATATATTAAGTCAGTATGGTAGATAAATTGAAGACAGCCCTGTAATAATTTTCATGACATCTTGTGAAATTATGCTTGAGAAAAACAGAAAAAAGGAAAACCATGATAACATTTAAAATTTTACCTTAATAATATATGTCTTTTTTGATACTTCTTTTTCTCATTTTTGCTGAAAATGGAATTCAAGGCCACATAGAGACAGTCAATTTCTTCTAAAAGNTCATCTCACATGCTAGTAAAGTACTGCTCAAAATTCTCCAAGCCAGGCTTCAGCAATATGTGAACCATGAACTTCCAGATGTTCAAGCTGGTTTTAGAAAAGGCAGAGGAACCAGAGATCAAATTGCCAACATCTCCTGGATCATGGAAAAAGCAAGAGAGTTCCAGAAAAACATCAATTTCTGCTTTATTGACTATGCCAAAGCCTTTGACTGTGTGGATCACAATAAACTGTGGAAAATTCTGAAACAGATGGGAACACCAGACCACCTGACCTGCCTCTTGAGAAACTTATATGCAGGTCAGGAGGCAACAGTTAGAACTGGACATGGAAAAACTGGTTCCAAATAGGAAAAGGAGTACATCAAGGCTGTATATTTTCACCCTGTTTATTTAACTTATATGCAGAGTACATCATGAGAAACGCTGGGCTGGAAGAAGCACAAGCTGGAATCAAGATTGCTGAGGGGAATATCAATAACCTTAGATATGCAAATGACAGCACCCTTATGGCAGAAAGTGAAGAGGAACTAAAAAGCCTCTTGATGAAAGTGAAAGAGGAGAATGAAAAAGTTGGCTTAAAGCTCAACATTAAGAAAACAAAGATCATGGCATCTGGTCCCATCACTTCATGGCAAATAGATGGGGAAAGGGAAACAGTGGAAACAGTGTCAGATGTAATTTTTGGGGCTCCAAAATCACTGCAGATGGTGATTGCAGCCATGAAATTAAAAGACCCTTACTCCTTGGAAGGAAATTTATGACCAATCTAGATAGCCTATTCAAAAGCAGAGACATTATTTTGCCAACAAAGGTCCATCTAGTCAAGGCTATGGTTTTTCCCGTGATCATGTATGGATGTAAGAGTTGGACTGTGAGAAAGCTGAGCACCGAAGAATTGATGCTTTTGAACTGTGGTGTTGGAGATGAATCTTGAGAATCCCTTGGACTGAAAGGAGAGCCAACCAGTCCATTCTAAAGGAGATCAGTCCTCGTGTTCTTTGGTAGGACTGATGCTAAAGCTGAAACTCCAATACTTTGGCTACCTCATGTGAAGAGTTAACCCATTGGAAAGACTTTGATGCTGGGAGTGATTGGAGGCAGGTGGAGAAGGGGACGACAGAGGATGACATGGCTGAATGGCATCACCGACTCAATGTACATGAGTTTGAGTGAACTCCGGGAGTTGGTAATGGACACGGATGCCTGGCGTGTTGTGATTCATGGGGTTGCAAGGAGTTAGACATGACTGAGCGACTGAACTGAACTGATGGTAAGTGTTATAAGAGAAAGAAACCTCTTGCTTTTATGTTGATTACTGTTTAATCTTATGCCAGTCCTGTATCCTAAATTCATAGTTTTACATAATATTAAATATATTAAGTCAGTATGGTAGATAAATTGAAGACAGCCCTGTAATAATTTTCATGACATCTTGTGAAATTATGCTTGAGAAAAACAGAAAAAAGGAAAACCATGATAACATTTAAAATTTTACCTTAATAATATATGTCTTTTTTGATACTTCTTTTTCTCATTTTTGCTGAAAATGGAATTCAAGGCCACATAGAGACAGTCAATTTCTTCTAAAAGGTTAATCATCTCTCTTTCAATCTTCTATAAAAGAAGAACCTATACTCTTTTTCTTTATTGTATTCTTTAGAATGACTTCCAGATGTTTGGTGGGAGGAACTCCAGGCTCTATTTTTTATTGCATATTAATTTAAAAGATGCTTACTCCTTGAAGGAAAAGTTATGACCAACCTAGATAGCATATTCAAAAGCAGAGACATTACTTTGCCAACTAAGGTCCGTCTAGTCAAGGCTATGGTTTTTCCAGTAGTCATGTATGGATGTGAGAGTTGGACTGTGAAGAAGGCTGAGCACAGAAGAATTGATGCTTTTGAACTGTGGTGTTAGAGAAGACTCTTGAGAGTCCCTTGGACTGCAAGGAGATCAGCCCTGGGATTTCTTTGGAGGGAATGATGCTGAGGCTGAAACTCCAATACTTTGGCTACCTCTTGCTAAGAGTTGACTCATTGGAAAAGACCCTAACGCTGGGAGGGATTGGGGGCAGGAGAAGAAGGGGACGACAGAGGATGAAATGGCTGGATGGCATCACTGACTTGATGGATGTGAGTCTGAGTGAACTCCGGGAGTTGGTGATGGACAGGAAGGCCTGGCGTGCTGCAATTCATGGGGTTGCAAAGAGTCAGACACGACTGAGTGACTGAACTGAACTGAAGATGTTAATTTCTAAAAATATATATTTTTGGATTCTTGGTATTAGTAAGGCAAGTCCTGGTGATACAAAAGTCATAATGAGGTAGGAATTTGCTTATATTTATATATTATTTAATCCTACTGTATTTATTAGCTGTATTGTTTAAACTTCATAACAACCCCAAGTTTTGTTTTGCATGTTTCTCATTATAAAACTAAGGCTATATTACTTAAGATATAATCTATAAAATAAAATATGAAATAAAATACTAGAGTAAATCAATAAGTAAAATTTTCTAGCATAAGAAGTCATTTTTTTTTTTTTAATGCAGACCTGGGATTCAAAACAAAGTTTTGTTTGATGTTGAAATCTTCCTGGTATAGTAAATGCATTGACAGCTCTCTGGTCACCTGAAATAAAGATGTATGCTTTGAAATCTAAAGATTCTAAAATAGGGCTAATCAATCTTTTTGGTGAAGTCCTATAATCATTTGGAACTCTGTGTTTGCTTGGATCCAAATGCTTGCTGTAATTTTGTATTAGCCACTTTCTGTTCTTCCTTAATATAAGGTAAGCAAAAGAGCACCCTGTGGGGCAGAGTGACTTGTCCAAGGATAGAATCCATTTGATGTAATCTGATCTAACACATACAAAATAATCTAGTAAGAAAAGTATAATATGGAAGGAATAGTTTTTCTTTTTTGTTTTTGAAGATGAAGTGATTTTTGGAAATTCTATTAATCCTGGCATCTTCCAAGGCAGGGTTTGAGAGTAGTATATATTTTGGGGGGCATTGATCCTTTACAATTAGATCAGGTATATACAGATATAATTTACTCATTCTTTTTTTTTAGTGTGAAAAACTCTAGTTTTAACACAGTTAAATGTTAACATACTTAATTATTACATGTTTAGATCACTCAGACCTGAATGTTTATAAATTAGGAAAATAGCCTGATGACATAGTCTAAAATTTCTACCTAACTTTCTTTATAAAACAATTATATTCCAACAACTTCAGAACTTTGTAACATCTTTATTTTGTCTCTGTCAGATAAAAGTCCTAGCATATCATCCTGAAAACTTAGCTACCATGTCACAGTTCATAAGAGTCATTCACTTAACAAATGATTATTGATCACTTTATATATAATGTGCTGGGGAAGGGTCTGAAGAGGCGTTTGTGCCTCTTGTTTCAATAGTTCAGTCTTCCTGCTTTGCACAGTTTAATGCCTACACTAGTGCACATTTGACAAGATAAAGGTACAATTTAATAAATGAAATCTAGATGAATGTACATTTCTTTCTGAGAAAGAGTTAAAACCTGAGTGAATCACAGAATTCAGGGCAATGCCTTTTTAATGATTCTCCTTAAAAACACTAGAGGGCTTCCCTGGTGGCATTAATGATACAGAATCTGCCTGCCAGTGCTGGGAGATGTAAGCAACAACCTTGGTTGGGAAGATCCCCTGGAGTAGGAAATGGCACCCCACCTAGTATTCTTGCCTGGAAAATTCCCTGGGCAGAGGAGCCTCGCGGGCTACCGTCCAGGGGGCCACAAAGATTTGGACACAACTGAATGACTGAGCACTCATTTTAAGCGCTAGAAGGGTTATCTGTGATCTTAGAGTCTAAATCTCCTAAGGCTTCCTGATCCATTCTGTCTGTGGGTAACTGCCTTCAGTAGTCTTCAGAAAACAAGACAGTATGAAAATTATTACCCACACTTTCTTGCCATTTCTATTTGTATGAAATATCTTTTTCCCTTGCAGGCCTTTCAGTCTCTGTGTGCCTTTAGCTCTAAAATGAATCTCCTACAGGCAGCACATAGAAGGATCTTTTTAAAAGTCTATCAGCCACCCTGTGTCTTCTGACTGGAGCATTTAGTTGACACTTAAAGTAATTATTGATAGGTGTGTACTTATAGCCATTTTATTACTTGTTCTCCAGTTGTTTTTATAGTTATTCTCTGTTCATATTTCTTAATTTTGTTTCTTCTCTTGGGGTTTGATGAATTTCTTTATTAGAATGTGAGTGTTCCATTCCTTTCAATTTTTGTGGAACTATTACAGATTTTTGATTTGTGCTTACTATGTGGTTCATATATGTTGATCTATAATAATATCAACTTGCTTTAAATTGGTAGTCATTTAAGATCAAGTATATTCTAAAATATCACCTTTTTTTTTCACTCCTCCACCCACATTTTGTGCTTATGATGTCATATTTTACATCTTCATGTTTATCTCTTCAGTCCAGTTCAGTTACTCAGTCATGTCCGGCTCTTTGAGGCCCCATGCACTGCAGCACACCAGACTTCCATGTCCATCACCAACTCCCAGGTTTACTCAAATTCATGTCCATTGAGTCGGTGATGCCATCCAGCCATCTCATTCTTTGTAGTCCCATTCTCCTCCTGCCTTCTATCTTTCCCAGCATAAGGGTCTTTTCAAATGAGTCAGCTCTTCGCATCAGGTGGCCAAAGAATTGGAATTTCACCTGCAGCATCAGTCCTCCAATGAATATTCAGGACTGATTTCATTTAGGATGAACTGGTTGGATCTCCTTGCAGTCCAAGGGACTCTCAAGAGTCTTCTCCAACACCACAGTTCAAAAACATCAATTTTTTGGTGCTCAGCTTTCTTTATAGTCCAACTCTGACATCCATACATGACTACTGGAAAATCCATACCTTTGACTAGATGGAACTTTGTTGGCAAAGTAATGTCTATGCTTTTTAGCATGCTGTCTAGGTTGGTCATAACTTGTTACAAGGAGTAAGCATGTTTTAATTTCATGGCTGCAGTCACAATCTGCAGTGATTTTGGAGCCCCCAAAATAAAGTCTGCCACTGTTTCCCCATCTATTTCCCATGAAGTGAGGGGACCAGATGCCATGATCTTCGTTTTCTGAATACTGAGTTTTAAGCCAACTTTTTCAAACAGCCTAAACTACCACCTAAAGGAATTAGTAAAAGAAGAATACTCAGAACCCAAAGTCAGCAGAAGGAAGGAAATATTAAAGAACAGACAGGAAATGAACAAAATAGAAATTTGTAAATCAGCTATACTTTGATTAAAAGAAAAAAACTTCCAAAGGAACTGGTGTGAATATTTTCTGTAAAAAGATTTCACCATTGCCTATGAATAGTATCCCTTTATTGCCAGAGACTTACATCCTATCCCTTCAATGTTGACTTAGGGAACTTTACTGTATTATTATTATTAGGGTGGAAACTGTAAAGTCAGATGATAACTTCTAGTAAAAATAATTAATGCCTAGACTTAATGTGTATAGATTGTATCAGCGGTAAAATGACAGTACCTATCTAGAGGACAATGGAAAATATCCTTCTCTGTTCTTCAGTTTTGTCTTCCAATAAAGAGAAACACTTTGAGAAGAGTAATTGAAAGTAATTTCCAAAAGATCATCTGAGTAATACTGTGCAAAAGCTACACATAACTGGAGAA
>SJXQ01010266.1:0-11789 GCA_006408695.1 Aepyceros melampus
TGGCTGTACCACGCAGCATATGGAATCTTAGTTCCCTGACCAGGGATTGAACCTGTGACCCCTGCAGGGAAGCACAGAGTTTTAATCTCTGGACAGCCAGCGAAATTCCTAACTTTCTTATTTTTTGTCAATCTAATGATACAAAATGGCAATTTGTTGTGGTCTTATTTTGTACTTCTCTTACTGCTAATTATGTTCAACAACATTTCATATACCTATAGTTCATCTATGCATCCTCTTTAGTGAAATACCTCCTAATATTTTTGAACATTTTTCCTACTGGATTGTCTTTTTCTTATTTGTATTAGTTGTTTATATATACTGAATACCTTTGTTGATTATACTATTGCAAATATCTTCACCCAATTTTTGAATTTTTTGGGGTGTCTTTTGATGGACAAAAGTTCTTAATTTTTGTTTCATCCTTTTAAAAATATTTTATTTATTTATTTGGCTGTGCTGGGTCTTAGTTGCAGCATGCAGGATCTTTTTTACTCATGGCATGTAAACTCTTAGCTGTGGCATGTGGGATCTAGTTTCCCGATCAGGAATAGAAACTGGGCCCTCTACACTGGGAGCGTGGAGTCAGCCATTGGACCACCAGGGAAGTCCCAGAAGTTCTTAATTTTAATGTAGTTAAGCTTATTAATCTTTCTTTTATGGTTACCATTTCTTTGTGCTATCCAAAAGATGCTTCCTTATCCTAAAGGCAAACAGATACTTTCTATAAGTTCTTCTAAAAGTTTTGCCTTTCATATTTAAGCATTTGATATGTCTGGCATTGATTTTTATAGGTATGATATAGGAATATAATGTCATTTTTTTTCTCTTAATATTGTATGCTCAGTCGTGTCCAACTCTGCGACCCCATGGACTGTAGTCCACCAAGTTCCTCTGTCCATGGAGTTTTCCAAGGTTACCATTTCTTTGTGCTATCCAAAAGATGCTTCCTTATCCTAAAGGCAAACAGATACTTTCTATAAGTTCTTCTAAAAGTTTTGCCTTTCATATTTAAGCATTTGATATGTCTGGCATTGATTTTTATAGGTATGATATAGGAATATAATGTCATTTTTTTTCTCTTAATATTGTATGCTCAGTCGTGTCCAACTCTGCGACCCCATGGACTGTAGTCCACCAAGTTCCTCTGTCCATGGAGTTTTCCAGGCAAGGATACTGGAGTGGGTTGACGTTTCCTCCTCCAGGGGATCTTCCCAAGCCAGGGATCAAACCTGCATCTCCTGCATTGGCAGGCAGATTCTTTACCACTATGCCACTATTACCCTTAATAGAATTTATCTACAGCTCTTATTTTATTTGCATTTTCTGTCCTTAAAAGTTGCTTCATACCAAGTTCCTTTCCTTGCTGACAAATTTGTAATAACAAATATTAATTTCAGTTATCAATTTGATTCTAAATATTTCCCAGCTCATGTGAGCCTGAAAATAACTTAGCTTAATTTCCTTTGTATTTTGAATTGTTTGGTTTGTAAGCACTTACTTTTATTTAAGCCAATTAAATAGAGCTCTTTTACAAATCAACCAAGGCAATGTTATCCAAAGTCAAAGTACATACACACACACACAGAGACCTCAGTTCTTATTTTAAGATTTCAGTCCTGAGTCAGGTTCAGCAATGTAAAACCCATCAGTTTACAAAAGAAGTTGCATTAAAATTGGGTTTCTGACAGATGAAACAAGTAAAATTCACTTGGCTAAATATTTGCAGAAAAAGCATTTAGGATTTCTGTTTACCTTGGACAAGCCAACTTCTAGTTTACCCCCTCTAAAATTTGCATTTTAAAAGACAGCAGAGATGAGCCGTCTGAGAAGACCAGATAGGACACTTGCATCTCAAAGATACAGGCAAGTTCTTCCTAGGATGACTTTGTTTCCCCTTTTTGAAAATATTTACAAGCCTCTTAAGATAAACACGGAGGATGTGGGAAGTGGTAAAAGGATTGGTGGGTTTTGGATTAATTTTGGAGCCACCCTTCTGGTCCTGTAAAGATTACATTTGTAAAACAAGGATAGTTTTGTTTTTCCTTTTTTTTTTTAAAGAATTGTGTGGCTACCTCAATGAAATCGAAGGACTGACATACCAATTTACCTATGTTGGAAAGTTTTACTTTTCCTTTTCTAGCTTACGGAAGGCGGCCTCTTGGGAAGGCTCAGAAGCAACACTTAGCTTCCTGTAAATCAATCTGGACCAAGCGGGAAAGGGGTGAAGGTAATAGAAAAGATAGGCTGAGGAATCCACCTCATAGTCTTGCCAGGAAGGCAGAAGCCAAGGAAAAGTGGGCTCAGTGTTATGCTTGAACCAGATGTGTCTGGCATTGCATGGAAGTTGTCTTGTTGGGGGTGGATACCCTAGTAGCCTGGTCCATTCTGTGATCCCCCTTATCCTGTCAAGGGAGTCTTCAAGCAGCAGGCACTCTTAATGGCTTTTAAGTGCCTGACCTGTGCTTGCACAATTTTAATAGGCCTGGTTCTCAACTTAAGGCAGAAGGAAAGGAGAGCCTTCACTTGCTTGAGTGGCAGATACTGTGGCACAGTGGGCTGCAGGGCCTTTGGAACACAACAGAGTAACCTGGCAGAGTTCCTCAATTGCTTCCATAGCCACTTGCCTGTTCGCAGGGGTTTGAGGAGAAAGAAACAAGAAAACGTACAGGAAGCCTTAGAGGAAGCAGTTAGTACCAGATGTCTGTGTGTTACCAAAGTAACCAGAATAAACCAAAACCTAGCCAACCAGATCACATTAACATGGCTTCCCAGTTCCATCAGACCTGTAACCTTTGTCCAAAAGGTCAGAGTTTTCAAAACACATACTTACAAACACAAAAACACAGAATGTCCTAGGAAGATCAGATAGAACATTTACATCTCAAAGACAGAAATGCAAGTTTTCCCCTAGAAAGCCTTTGTTAAAGTTTTGTCAAGTTTTTGTTTTCTCCTCATTGGATCATAACCATAGGTCTACCAATCACTTAGGATTTTTCCTAGGGGACTTGGAGATGGAACCTTAGAGGAAGCAATTAGTACAAAATATCCGTGCACTCAAAGCAAACAAACCAAACCAAATCACACCAGCAGGAAGTTACCCCCCAAAAAGCAAATGGCAAAGAGATGCCCAGAAATTCAAAAAACCAAATGGCAAGAATGCCCTAAATGTGACTTCCAAGTCCCACTAAGCCTGTGACATTTGTGCAAAGCAGCGCCTTACAAACTGGGTGCCCTGTCTACAGGGAGAAACCCCTGAACTGCAACTGCATCAGTTCCTCAAATGGAAAACATCAAGAGACCTTGAGGTGCACCTTGGGGGACTTATCAAAATGTGAATGGGTGTCTCAATACACCAGATGCTCTCTTTCTGATCCTCCAATATTTAGTGTTTTCTCAACAGTGAAATTTAGGGATGACACAGACAAGAGAAGAGAATGTGTCCTTAAGGTGAAAAAAAACTGCTAGGGCAGCCTCTCCCCCATTCTCTGCTGCATCCTTGAAGGTCCACAGCAGAGTCTGTGGGTCAGGTGTGACTGGGGCTTTGCCCTATGGCAGAAGTTTCTGGCTTACCCACCCACCAGCTGGTCAGCACCAGTCTTGGGACACCTCCTACCAAGCAGCTACTGCTGCTAAGTTGCTTCAGTTGTGTCTGACTCTGTGCAACCCCACAGATGGCAGCCCACCAGGCTCCCCCATCCCTGGGATTCTCCAGGCAAGAACATTGGAGTGGGTTGCTATTTCCTTCTCCAAGCAGCTAGTCCTGCAGTAACCCAGGCCCACCCACCAGCAGGCTGGTACTAGCCATGGACTCACTCGACAATCCCATCCCTTGCCCAGGGACTGGCTCCCACCTTCCAGTGGCCAGCAGCCTCCACACAAAGTAGGATCTGGCAGCCAACCAGGCCAGGGGCTGCTCTGCCTATCAGCATGTCCACAGTAGTCATTCACAATAGAAGGGCTCACACAACCCACATAGGAGGCACCCCTAAGCATATAGCCTTGGTGATCCATGCTTATATGGTCAATTATGCTTTTGAACTGTGGTGTTGGAGAAGACTCTTGAGAGTCCCTTGGACTGCAAGGAGATCCAACCAGTCCATTCAGAAGGAGATCAGCCCTGGGTGTTCTTTGGAAGGAATGATGCTAAAGCAGAAACCCTAGTACTTTGGCCACCTCATGCGAAGAGTTGACTCGTTGGAAAAGACTCTGATGCTGGGAGGGATTAGGGGCAGGAGGAGAAGGGGATGACAGAGGATGAGATGGCTGGATGGCATCACCAACTCGATGGATGTGAATCTGAGTGAACTCTGGGAGATGGTGATGGACAGGGAGGCCTGGCGTGCTGCGATTCTTGGGGTCGCAAAGAGTCGGACATGACGGAGCGACAGAACTGAACTGAACTGAAACAAAGATTAAACCAGAATGAAGATGACTACTTTCTCATTTTGCCTATTACCAAACAAGTGACTACAAAATTCTCTTTTACCTTTTCATATATGAGTGAAGAACGTTTGTATTACATGTTATTACCTTGTACCTAGAAAATAGTTTGCATTTTACAAAGCACTTTCATAGCCATAGTTACTCAGTTATACTCAAGGTCCCTCCCAGCTCTAAAATGCTAGGATTTAAATGAATTAAAAACTTCCTTCACCCCAAACCCAAAACACTTAAGGTTATTCCTTCAATATGTATTATGTAATACAGTCTGAAAATCTCAAGACTTTAAAAGGTTTATCATTTGTGTATGTCAACTGAACACTATTTTTTATAAGATAGGACAGAACAATAAACAAAAAGGCAATATACAAAAATCATACATTGCCAGCAAATATGTCCTTTTTTTTTTACAACAGAATTTTCATCTTCACAAGCTTCCATTTATTTAGTTTCTTTAAAATTACATTAGTTTCTGTAACTTACAACTATGTGTGTAAGCATGAAGAAATAAACCAAGCTAAATTACCCCAATGGTTTGTGTTCCAACATCAACACCTAGAAGGCAGTGATAGTATCACAGATCATTATTTCTGTACTGACCAAACTGGCCCTCGTTGCATACTTTTCTCATGTATTCTCTCATAACATTTAAACTACCCTGTTCTTATTCCTAACCCTTACTTACGTTTTCTCCAATTCAACCCATTCTCCTACTCTCCAGACCATTCACTCTTTCCTCAACTACATTTCTGTTCATTTCCTCTCCCCTTCCATTCATCCTTTTTTCTTACCGTTTACTGTCAGCAGTCTTTCATGTTCATGTAATTTGTTCATCTTACGTATCTGTTACCCTGTTAGACTAATTATTTTTTTAAATTGGAGGATAATTGTTGCATTGGTTTCTGCTGTACAGCAACATGAATCAGCTATAAGTATACATATGTCCCCTACTTCCCACTCCTTAGGTCATCACAGAGGACCTAGTCGAGCTCCCTGCACTATACAGCAGCTTCCCACTAGCTATCTTTTTTACATAGAGTAATGTATATGTTTCAATGCTACTCTTAATTCGTCCTACCCTCCTTCCCCTGCTGTGTCCACAGGTTCTCTATGTGTTAGATTAATTCTAAGGGTAGAATTTTATATTACTTATCTTTGTGTTCCCTGTGCCTAGCACAGTTTATAGAACTTTTTTTCAATTTAAAAGATGAGTATCACACTGAGATTTTTAAAAATCATAGATCAATAGTTTTCAACTCTGGCTGTACATTAGAATCCAGCTGAGGAGTTTCAGAGATACATCAATGTGTGGTCCCCTCTACAGAATAATTATTAATAATTCAAAATCTCTGAGAGTGGGGTGGTCGTGGTTCTTTAAAGCTCCCCAAATAATACTAATGTATCAGTACTATTGAGATCCACTTATACAGGAACACTAGGCAAACTATGGCTTGTAGATGGCTGCCTGTGTTTTGCAAATAAAAGTCTTACTGTAATACAGCTATGCCCATCCATTGACATATTATCTTTGGTTGCTTTCACTCAATAAAGACAGAGCTGAGTTGTTGTGAAAGAGACTATACTGCTTATACATCCTATAATATTTACTATTCAGCTATTTATAGAAATAGCTCACTGACCCTTGATGAAGAGGGAAAAAGTCCTGTTACTTATTAAAAAGGTATGGGATAACAGAGACTGATGCTAACACTGATAAGTAAAACTGTTCTAAAGACTAAAAGGTGCATTTTAAACATATTCTCATTAAGGCTCTCATTTTAAAAATGATTTCTGTATTTGTAACTATTCACTTAAAAGTATAAATAGCTTCGCCTAGTGGGCTGCCGTCTATGGGGTTGCACAGAGTTGGACACGACTGAAGTGACATCAGCAGCAGCAGCATATCTTAAAAAGAGAGTTTATATTATGAAAATCTGGCCCTATAGTTCTATGTAGCAGAGGTAGCATAGAGCTCAATTCACTTTCACTGCTATGTTTTAATTACTATCTACTGACCACATGTTGTCTATTGTCCCACTTTCCATATGTTTTTAAGGTTTAGAAGCAGCTGTTAGTACAGACTCATTTCTAGATTTGTCCACAGCCACATAGAAACTGTGATTGAGGTTAATTTTCTTTATGTCAGAAAACACTGTATTTAGTAAAAAGAACACTAGGTTAGGTGTCAGGAGAACCAGGTTTCAATTTTCTCTATGCCAGTGATCAATTATATGACTCAACAAAGTCACTTACCTTATCTGCTATTGACAAAGAAGGTCTCAATTTTTACTAAAAAGCAATTTTGTCACTTGGAGATGCATGGTTGTGGGAAAGAATTTATAAATTGACAGACACAATAATACACGTTTAGAATTAGCTTCCTCTTGCCAACTTTCACTACATTTTCTTAATTAAATCTCAACAGCAATCAGTTTATCTTCTCCTATGATAAAGAGTAATGCGATAATGGACTAGTTGTACCAAATTAATTAATATCTTGTTCACCCAGCCAGATTGATGTCTACCATCAATAGCTGGTAGACACTAATACAGAATCATATGAAATTGTCCTAAATATATGTTTCAGTAAACAGTGAACAAAGGTTACATTATCTGAACATTCTTTATGTAATTAACCTTAATAGGTCAGCTAGGGAGTTCAGAATACATAGAGAAGACAAGCCCAGTATAAAACTATGACAAACCAAAAACAGTGCTTAAAACTGTTCACTGATGTGTCCTACAATTTTGAAAAATGGAAATTCAAAGAAGTCATATCCACACCTTAAGCAATCACTTAATATATTAATTCTAATGTTCCCCAAATATTAAGGATGATGCCAAGATATCAATACTGTGATTTCAATACTAATTAGGAACAGTCCTTTCAAGATTACAATAATTGGCAACATTTGAATACTGATCATAAGTTATATAACATTATTATATCAACTTTAAATTTCCTAGTTTTGATAACTATACTGTGACCTGTGACTGTGTAAAAGAATGTTCTTGTTCTTAGGAAATAGAGAGTAAAATATCACCAAAGTGTTTAGAGGTAAAGGGATATGTATATATGATGGCTGCCACTTACTCTCAAATGGTTCAGAGGTGAGATCTATCTATCTATCTATCTATAGTGGAGAAATGATAAAGTAAATGTTGCCAACTGCTGAATCTGTGTGAAGGGTATACAGGAGTTCTTTATACTATTCTTTCAACTTCTGTGTAAGTTCGAAACTATTTCAAAATAATCAAAATAAACATCTCAGATGCTTTTCCTTAATAAATGAATAAATACACTTATTAAGTGATTGCTCAAAATTTTTTATGGATAAAGGAATTTAAAGGTTTGTCAGGTTCTAACAGCTTCAGTAATTTTTAAGTTCTTTTGACTGATATAGTACTTTGCAAATTTATACAAACAAAATACTGATAAAATAACAAATTCACTGAATACTTAACCCATTGAAGAAATTAGTTTGATCTGTGGATCCACAGGAAGAGGCTGCATCCTGAATGGAAAACTCTTTTTAACAGAATAATTTTCAAGCAGAAGAACTAAACCAACATGCAGACTCTTGTACCACTCAGGACACAGGGTATTCCACATAATCACAGACACTGTGCCTGAGCTGTCAGCAACTTCCAAAAAGGTCTAGGAAAAAAAAAGTAAAAGCATATTTTACTTAATAAATGCATATTTGTTACTTTTACCTACATGGTGTTCAAATTTTATTTTTTAAGAATGAGGAAGCAAAATTATAGGAGAACCACTGAGTAATTTATGATGTAATATGAGAGACTCTGTAATGATGAAAAGTTATGAATGAAGAACTTTTAGTAATGTGAGAAAATACATAAGAAAATGTTAAATGATACAAAATGTTATATATACTATGATTCCCATTTTGTAAGAAAATTTACTATGATATATGACATGCTGCTGCTGCTGCTGCTAAGTCAATTCAGTTGTGTCCAGCTCTGTGTAATCCCCATAGACAGCAGCCCACCAGGCTTCCACATCCTTGGGATTCTCCAGGCAAGAACACTGGAGTGGGTTGCCATTCCCTTCTCCAATGCGTGAAAGTGAAAAGTGAAAGTGAAGTTGCTCAGTCATGTCTGACTCATACAGACTCCATGGACTGCAGCTCACCAGGCTCCTCTATCCATGGGATTTTCCAGGTAAGAGTACTGGAGTGGGGTGCCATTGCCTTCTCCGATGATATATGACATAGTTATACATAATATATGATAGGGGACTTCCCTAGTGGTTCAGTATAAAGAATCCACCTGCCAATGCAGAAGACATGGGTTTGATCCCTGGGTCTTGAATATCCCCTGGTGAAGAAAATGGCAACACACTCCAGTATTCCTGCCTAGGAAATCCCATGGACAGAGGAGGCTGGCAGGCCATAGTTCATGGAATCACAAAGATTTGGACATGACTTGGTAACTAAACAACAACAAATACATGATAGGAATGCATATATGCATAGATGTGGTATGTATGACATACATATGCTATCACAGACATATGCATATATGAGAGATACATACATGTATGTGTATATATGATCTATACATACAAAACGGGGGAATAAAACACACTAATATTAACACTGATTCTCACTGAGTGGTAGGATTTGGGTTGATATTATTTATCAGCTTTATATATCTTTATACACTTTGCAAATTCCCTAGAAGTATATATAACTTTTTATTATAAAAGCTTAGCAAAGCACTCAAAATAATTTTTGATAATGTGGAAATACAGTAAAATGTTAAGTTTAAAAAAATGGGACAGAAATCAGCAAGATATGCACAGTCAAGATAACAGAGAAGTGTCAGATAGATTTGACAATTAAGGTCTCTATAGTGAGTGACCAGCTGAAGAAAAGAGCCAAATTAATTGTGTTGAGAAGTAAACAGGAGGCAAGACAGTGAAAACAACTAGTGTAGACTACTTCTTCAAGGAGCTTGCCTGAAGGAGAGAGAGAATACAGGTGTCCTGATGTCAAAGATTGTTTTCCTTTTTTAAAATGGAAGATTATACTATATATCTGGGCTTCCATGGTGGCTCAGTGGTAAAGAATCTGGCTGCAATATAGGAGATACAGGTGACACGGGTTTGATCCCTGGGTCAAGAAGATCTCATGGAAGAAAGCACGACAACCCATTCCAGTATTCTTACCAGGAAAATTTCATGGACAGAGGACTATAGTCCATGGGGTTGCAAAGAGTTGGACAAAACTGAAGCAACTGAGCATGTCCACACAGACTATATATTACTAATATTTATTGCTGGTATAGAAATCTCAGGAAAAAAGGGAAACATTGAAGATCCAGAAAAAGGTGTGAAGGAGACTAGCTGGATCAAGGGAACTAAAGAGCAATAATACAGAAATAATTCCTTTTTGTATAAGAAACTATACAGAAAAATACCCTGAAATAAAATATATTTATGTTCATTACTTACATTACTAAGTTGAACTTTTAACATGTTATTTAAACATAAATTATCCTAATGAAGATATCAGGTCTGCAAGTTATAATTTATGATTGATAAATTAACATATAACATCTTATCACAATTCATACTTGGTATGGCTCAATCATCCTTTTATTGGATTTTCCATAGTATCGCAGTTTTGATTTATATAAGATTCTCACAATCAATGGAGGAAAATTCTTTGTATTAGACCAGGTCATCTCGAGGTGAGAAAGGGAAATTGTTTTGGTATCTAGAATACAAAAAAGAAAAAAATATGTCATAGTAATTTCAAAATTCTATTTTATTAGTTAAAAACAGTAGCCAGATCAGACCCAAATCAACTCCTTCTCACCAGCTAAGCCAGTCTATATACTTCTCACATACAAAACTTAGCAATAAAGAGTAACCTTAATAATAATGGTTAAATATATATATACACACACACACACACACTCACACACACATACCCATGATTTACTATGTGACTGGAATATAGGTAAATACCTATGTTAACTAACACATTTAGATGGAATTGTCCATCTATAATACTCTCTATTTTGTCAAACTATGTAATTACTTCCTGGAAGACTTGGATCAAAACTTACCTTCCTTAAGAAAAAACTCAACACCATGGAATATTTTCCCACTACTAAGCACTTGCACATTTAATTTATAGAATTTTAATGATATATTTGTTTATTGCCCCCACCTTAGTCTCATATGTGTAAGTTCAATTTTCCCCAAACATTCCAGACATGGCCCTATATCAGGGCCTTTGCACTTGCTGTTCCCTGGGTCTGGAATGTCTTTCTCTTAGATATCCGAGTGACTTTTCTCCTTCAAGTTTTGCTCAAAGGTCACTTTCTTAGTGATGCTAGCTCTAACCCCCCTATAGAAAACTAATCCCCTTTCTTATCTCCATCCCATTTTATTTTTCTACATACCAATGGTACTTATTACATTTTTATATGTCATATAATTTACATGGAAATGTTTTAATCTCCAAGCCTGTTGGTAAGTGCCCAAACTGTTTAAAAGCTATTCATCATCTTTAAAAGATTAATTTGTATTTCTAATTTTATTCTTCCTTGGGCTAAGAGGGATTCCATCTGCAATTTTCTCCACATTTTTCTCTCATAGCCTACAGTCCCAGCTTTTAAAACCTGAACTGGTATTTGTTCAAACATTTCATTTATTTCTCTAAGGCATCCTCCACTTCCATTCTTATTTATATAATGTATCACCAACTCAACTTTGGTATTAAAAGTATTCTCATAATTTGTTTTCAGTAAGAGTTTAAATGGTCTTTTATAATTACAACACTACCATTAATACCTACCCCATTTTCAGTATTAGATATCTTGTATAAATTTCCCTCCAGATTCTCCCAAAACATTACTAGTCCAGGATCACAGAGACTAGTATTTGATATGACACAATTAAGTAATTTCCTTTTTAATATGGTGAAGCAAATTATACCTCACCTCTGAATTACCTAGAGTGTATGTGGAACACTCTTGAACAATGAAGGCACATATACCTCCTTTACAAGTGGAATAAATTCAAAAGCTACACACTTTTATAAAACCAGAGTTGTAAGAGCTGCTATTCCTGCTACAGTTGAGTTCAGACAGCCATGATCAGACATCTGTCTGGAGAACATTTTCCCAGATTGGGTAAAAACAACAACAACAACAAAAACCTCATTAACTTCATAAAATATACATCTCTCTAAAATCTAAAAAGAAATTACAAGTTAAAAAGAAATTACAGGGGGGGCGCCTAAGATGGCAGAGGAATAGGATGGAGAGACCACTTTCTCCCGCACAAATTCATCAAAAGAACATCTCAA
>SJXQ01010267.1:0-47903 GCA_006408695.1 Aepyceros melampus
TAAAACCAGCTTGAACATCAGGGAGTTCACGGTTCACATATTGCTGAAGTCTGGCTTGGAGAATTTTGAGCATTACTTTACTAGCATGTGAGATGAGTGCAATTGTGCAGTAGTTTGAGCATTCTTTGGCACTGCCTTTCTTTGGAATTGGAATGGAAACTGACCTTTTCCAGTCCTGTGGCCACTGCTGAGTTTTCCAAATTTGCTGTCATATTGAGTGCAGCACTTTCACAGTATCATCTTTCAGGATTAGAAACAGCTCAACTGGAATTCCATCACCTCCACTAGCTTTGTTCGTAGTGATGCTTTCTAAGGCCCACTTGACTTCACATTTCAAGATGTCTGGCTCTAGATTAGTGATCACATCATCATGATTATCCGGGTCATGAAGATCTTTTTTGTACAGTTCTTCCATGTATTCTTGCCACATTTTCTTAATATCTTCTGCTTCTGTTAGGTCCAGACCATTTCTGTCCTTTATTGAGCCCATCTTTGCATGAAATGTTCCCTTGGTATCTCTAATTTTCTTGAAGAGATCTCTAGTCTTTACCATTCTGTTGTTTTCCTCTATTTCTTTGCATTGATCGCTGAAGAAGACTTTCTTATCCTTCTTGCTATTCTTTGGAACTCTGCATTCAGATGCTTATATCTTTCCTTTGCTCCTTTGCTTTTCACTTCTCTTCTTTTCACAGCTATTTGTAAGGGCTCCCCAGATAGCCTTTTGGCTTTTTTGCATTTCTTTTCCTTGAGGATGGTCTTGATCCCTGTCTCCTGTACAATGTCAGGAACCTCATTCCATAGTTCATCAGGCACTCTATCTATCAGATCTAGACCCTTAAATCTATTTCTCACTTCCACTGTATAATCATAGGGGATTTGATTTAGGTCATACCTGAATGGTCTAGCGGTTTCCCCTACTTTCTTCAATTTATGTCTGAATTTGGCAATAAAGAATTCATGATCTGAGCCACAGTCAGCCTCCAGTCTTGTTTTTGTTGACTGTATAAAGCTTCTCCATCTTTGGCTGCAAAGAATATAATCAATCTGATTTCAGTGTTGACCATCCAGTGATGTCCGTGTGTAGAGTCTTCTGTTGTATTGTTGGAAGACGGTGTTTGCTATGACCGGTGCATTTTCTTGGGAAAACTCTATTAGTCTTTGCCCTGCTTCATTTCACATTCCAAGGCCAAATTTGCTGTTACTCCAGGTGTTTCTAGATTTCGTACTTTTGCATTCCAGTCCCCTGTAATGAAAAGGCCATCTTTTTTTTCCTGTGACTTAGGTATTCATATCTTTTGTCCATTTGCTTTTTTCCATTGGGTTATTTGTCTTCTTCAACTTTTCTAAATAATACAAATTTGTCTGTTAAACATATTGAAATTATTTTCCAGTCAGCAGTGTTTGTTCCATGTACTTTCTAATAATTTTCTGAAGTCTGAATGTTACATGGAGTGTTATAGGTGGTCAGTATCTATGAAAAATAAGACAGGTAAAAAATCCTGTAATTGTTTAGTGTGGTAAACAGGAAGACACAATGGTATACTTTGAGAATTTCATAAAAGAGGATATTTAAATTGTCTCCAGAATTATTAATTGACTATTCCCAATAAATAAGATAGTTGAGAAGAAACTGCTAATTCATGTGCATAAATGTGTTAGCTTTGTTTTAGGAGATGGAAGTAGGTATTGCTAGCAATTAGAAACAACAGAAAACAACTGAGCGAAATATTTTTCTGTGCTACTCCCAACAAAATCCTATTGAGATGTACAAACTAAATGCTTGCAAAACTCACAACCTCAAGTTGAGAGCTCAAGAGTGACTTAATTTCACAGGTGATAGTTTAACTGTATCTTAAAAGATGGTAACATTTAAACAAAAAGATAAGTTCAAAGGCTGAAAGGTACAAGGTAACTTTAGAGACTATGAGTAATACAGTTTACCTAAAGTGTATAGTGTTTAAAGTAGAGTGCTGGGAAATGTTGAGATTCTGTTGTAAACTCACATGAATGCTTTAGTTTGTACTCATTAGGAAATGAGAAGAACCTTCAAAGGCTTTGGATCAGAGAAGCAATATGGTCAAAACCGTGCTTTAGGAAGATGAATCTAAGAGCCTGGGGAGAAGGGTGAGGGCTGGGAGATTTGAAGGGAAAGTTAGCAAGGAAGCTCTTGCATATATCCAAGGAAGAGATAATGGAAGCCCATTCTAGAGAGACAGAGTTTCCTATGCAAGGGAGAAATGAAAATGCAAAAGACTCAGTGGAAGTAGAAGAAATAGCCTATGAACATTTTAAACCTCTAGCTGATCACATTTCTGAAGCATCACTTCAAACAATTTCAGCCTGGAAAAAGCGGGGGAAATATGGTCTTATTGACATATCTTTTTTTTTTTTTTATTGTGTAGTTATTACATTTAAAAATATTTGCTTTCACAATGTAGGATTCTCTTTTGTTAAATGAAATGGTCAAATTTTTGTTTTGTCTCTCAGGATAGAGGATGAGATGTTTAAATATCATCACCGACTCATTGAACATGAGTTTGAGCAAATTCCAGAAGATAGTGAAGGACAGGGAAGCCTGTCGTGCTTCAGTCCATGGGGTCACAAAGAGTCAGACACAGCTTAGTGACTGAACAACAACAACAACTAGAGATGTTAATTATTAGTCTTACAATATCTCCTTTCTTTTTTTGTATTGAAGGATAATTGCTTTACAGAATTTTGTTGCTTTCTGTCAAACTTCAACCTGAATCAACCTCAATATAGCTATACATGTATCCCCTCACTTTTGAACCCTCCTCCCATCTCCCTCCTCATCCCACCCATCCAGGTTGATACAAAGCCCCTGTTAGAGTTTCTTAGCCATACAGAAAATTCCTCTTGGTTACCTATTTTACATATGGCAATGTAAGTTTTCATGTTACTCTTTCCATCACTCTATTCTATCCCCTCCCCATGTCCGCAAGTCTATTTTCCATGTCTGTTTCTCCATTGCAGCCCTATAGGTAAATTTTTCAGTACCATTTTTCTAGATCTGTATATATGTGTTAGAATATGATATTTATCTTTCTCTTTCTGACTTATTTCACTCTGTATGATAGGTTCTAGGTTCACCCACCTCATTAGAACTGACTCAAAGGCTTTATTTTTTATGGCTGAATAATATTCCATTGTGTATATGTACCACCACTTTACCCATTCATCTGTCGATGGACATCTAGGCTGCTTCCGTGTTCTAGCTATTGTAAACAGTGCTGAAAGAACAATGGGATAATGTGTCTTTTTCAATTTTGATTTCCTCAGGGTGTATACCTAGGAGTGGGATTGCCGGGTCATATGGTGGTTTTATTCCTAGTTTTTAAAGAAATAGCCATACCATTTTCCATAGTGGCTGTATCAATTCACATTCCCACCAACAGTGCAAGAGTGTTCTTTTTTTCCCACACCCTCTCCAGCATTTAGTTTTTGTAGACTTTTTGATGATGGTGATTCTAACCAGTGTGAGGTGATATCTCATTGTAGTTTTGATTTGCATTTCCCTAATAATGAGTGATGTTGAGCATCTTTTCATGTGCTCATTACCCATCTGTATGTCTTTGGAGAAATGTCTGTTTAGGTATTTTTCTCACTTTTTGATTGGATTGTTTTGTTTTTCTGGTATTGAGTTCCATGAGCTGCTTGTGTATTTTATAAGTTAATCCTTTGCTAGTTGTTTCATGTGCTATTATTTTCCCCCATTTTGAGGGTTGTCTTTTCACCTTGCTTATAGTTTTCTTTGCTGTGAAAAAGCTTTTAAGTTTAATCAGGTCTCACTTCTTTACTTTTGTTTTTGTTTCCATTACTCTAGGAAGTGGGTTATAGAGGATCTTACTTTGATTTATGTCATCGAGTGTTCTGCCTCTGTTTTCCTCTAAGAGTTTTATAGTTTCTGGTCTTACATTTAGGTCTTTAAACCATTTTGAATTTATCTTTGTGTATGGTGTTAGGAAGTGCTCTAATTTCATTCTTTTACATATAGCTGTCCAGTTTTCCCAGCACCATTTATTGAAGAGATTTCTTTACTCCATTGTATATTCTTGCCTTCTTTGTCAAACATAAGGGAAGACTCTTGAGAGTCCCTTGGACTGCAATGAGATCCAACCAATTAATCCTAAAGGAAATCAGTCCCAAATATTCATTGGAAGGACTGATGCTGAAGCTAAAACTCCAAAATTTTGGCCACCTGATGAGAAGAACCGACTCATTGGAAAAGACCCTGGAAAAGATTGAAGGAGGGAGAAAGGGACAATAGAGGATGAGATGGTTGGATGGCATCACTGACAAAATGGACATGAGTTTGAGTGGGCTCCAGGAGTCGGTGATGGACAGGGAAGCCTGGTGTGCTGCAGACTATGGGGTCGCAAAGAGTCAGACACGACTGAGTGACTGAACTGAACTGAACTGATAGGTGCATGGGTTTACTTCTGGGCTTTCTATCTTGTTCCATTGGTCTATGTTTCTGTTTTTGTGCTAGAACTATACTGTCTTGATGACTATAGCTTTGTTGTAAATATAATCTGAAGTCAGGAAGGTTGATTCCTCCAGCTCCATTCTTCTTTCTCAAAACTACTTTGGCTATTCAGGGTCTTTTGTATTTCCATAAGAATTGTGAAATTTTTTGTTCTAGTTCTATGAAAAATGTCATTGGTAATTTGATAGGGATCGCACTGAATCTGTAGATTGCATTTGGTAGTATAGTCATTTTCACAATATTGATTCTTCCTACCCAGGAACATGGGATATCTCTCCATTTATATCATCTTTGGTTTCTCTCATTAGTGTCTTATAACTTTCTGTGTACCTTTCTTTTGTCTCCTTAGGTAAGTTTATTCCTAGATATTTATTTTTGTTGCAATGGTGAATGGGATTGATTCCTTAATTTCTCTTTCTGATTTTTTGTTGTGAGTATACAGAAATGCAAGTGATTTCTGTGTATTGATTTTGTACCCTACAACTTTGCTAAATTCACTAATTAGCTCTAGTAATTTTCTGATATAATCTTTAGAGTTTTCTATGTACAGTATCATGTCATCTGCAACAGTGAGAGCTTTACTTCTTCTTTTCCAATCTGGATTCCTTTAATTTCTTTTTCTTCTCTGATTGCTGTAGCTAGGACTTCCAGAACTATGTTGAATAATAGTGGTGAAAATGGACACCCTTGTTCCTGATCTTAAGGGAATGTTTTCAGTTTTTCACCATTGAGAATAATGTTTGCTGTAGGCTTATCATATATGGCCTTTACTATGTTGAGGTAGGTTCCTTCTATGCCCATTTTTTGAAGAGTTTTAATCATAAATGAGTGCTGAGCTTTGTCAAAGCCTTTTTCTGCATCTATTGAGATTATAATATGGTTTGTATCTTTCAATTTGTTAATATGGTGTATCACATTGATTGATTTGCATATATTGAAGAATCTTTGAATCCCTGAAATAAATCCAAGTTGATCATGGTGTATGAGCTTTTTGATGTGTTGCTGAATTCTGTTTGCTAAAATTTTGTTGGAGATTTTTACATCTATGTTCATCAGTGATATTGTCTTGTATTTTTCTTTTTGTGTGTTGTCTTTGTCTGATTTTGGTATCAGGGTAATGATGGCCTCATAGAATGAGTTTCAAAGTGTTCCTTCCTCTGCAATTTTTGGAAAGAGTTTTAGAAGGATAGGCATTACCTCTTCTCTAAATGTTTGATAGAATTCTGTGAAGCCATCTGGTCCTGGGCTTTTGTTTTTTGGGAGATTTTTGATCACAGCTTCAATTTCAGTGCTTGTAACTGGGTTGTTCCTAATTTCTATTTCTTCCAGGTTCAGTCTTGGAAGATTGAACTTTTCTAAGAATCTGACCATTTCTTCCAGGTTATCCATTTTATTGTTATATAGTTGTTCATAATAGTCTCTTATAATCCTTTGTATTTCTGCATTGTCTGTTGTAACCTCTCCTTTTTCATTTCTAATTTTGTTGATTTGATTCTTCCTTCTTTTTTTCTTGATGAGTCTGGCCAAAAGTGAAGCCATCTGGTCCTGGGCTTTTGTTTTTTGGGAGATTTTTGATCACAGCTTCAATTTCAGTGCTTGTAACTGGGTTGTTCCTAATTTCTATTTCTTCCAGGTTCAGTCTTGGAAGATTGAACTTTTCTAAGAATCTGACCATTTCTTCCAGGTTATCCATTTTATTGTTATATAGTTGTTCATAATAGTCTCTTATAATCCTTTGTATTTCTGCATTGTCTGTTGTAACCTCTCCTTTTTCATTTCTAATTTTGTTGATTTGATTCTTCCTTCTTTTTTTCTTGATGAGTCTGGCCAAAGGTTTGTCAATTTTGTTTACCTTCTCAAAGAACCAGCTTTTAGTTTTATTAATCTTTACCATTGTTTCTTTCATTTCTTTTCCATTTATTTCTGCTCTAACCTTTATAATTTCTTTCCATCTGCTAATTTTGGGTATTTTTGTGCTTCTTTCTCCAGTTGTTTTAAGTGTAAAGTTAGGTTGTCTATTCTATGTTTTCCTTATTTCTTGAGGTAGGATTGTATTGATATAAACTTCCCTCTTAGAACTTCTTTTGCTGTATCCCATAGGTTTTGAGTTGTCATGTTTTCATTGTCACTTATTTCTAGAAATTTTTTCATTTCCCATTGATTTATTCAGTAACCTGTTGGTTGTTTAGAAATGTATTGTTTAATCTCCGTGTGTTTGTTTTCTTAGTTTTTTTTTTTTTCTTGTAAATGGTATCTAGTCTCATAGTGTTGTGGTTGGAGTAGATGCTTGATATAATTTCAACTTAAATTTACTGAGGTTTGATTTGTGACCCAAGATGTGATCTATACTGGAGAATGTTCCATGTGACTTGAAAAGAAGATACATTCTTTTGCATTTGGATGGAATGTCCTGAAGATATCGGTGAGATCCATCTCATCTAATGTATCATTTAAGGCTTGTGTTTCCTTATTACTTTTCTGTTTTGATTACCTGTCCACTGGTGTTAAAGTCTCTTACTATTATTGTGTTACTGTCAATTTCTCCTTTTATGTCTGTTAATGTTTGTTGTATGTATTGTGATGCCCCTATATTTGGTGCATAGATATTTATAATTGCTATGTCTTCCTCTTGGATTGATCCCTTGATCATTATTTAGTGTCCTTCCTTATTTCTTATAATCTTCTTTATTTAAGACCCTTTTTTGTCTAATATGAGGATTGTTACTCCTTTCTTTTACTTCCTATTTGCATGGAATATAGTTTTCCATCCTATCACTTTCTGTCTATATATGTCTTTAGGTCTGAAGTGGGTTTCTTGCAGACACATATGGTTTTGTATCCATTCAGCTAGTCTGTGTCTCTTTGTTGGAACATTTAATTCATTTATGTTTAAAGTAATTATTGATATATATGTTCCTATTGCCATTTTCCCAATTGTTTGAGGTTGATTTTGTAGATTTTTTTACCTTCTCTTTTATTTCTTGACTATGGAAGTCCCTTTAACATTTGTTGTGATCCACACAGTCAAAGGTTTTGGCATAGTCAATAGAGNGCGGCTCCTGGGAACTGCGGGTCACCCGCAACCGCTCTAGGGGTCTGGGTGTACGGGAATTGGTCTTCCGACTGGAGGGGGACTGGGTCGGGCGCGGACATCGCAGAAGCAGCACGGCCGGTGGCTCGACTGCTAGTGACGCCCTGGTGTTCCGGGAGGCGGCGGGAGACGCAGGAGCAGAAGTAAGGCGAGGGCGGGCGGCTGTGGCGCTGATACTGGCGGCTCGGGAAGCATCCGGCCTCCATGTGCTTCGGGGAGGAGGGAACCTGAACCTGGAGTTTGTGCGGGGGATCTGGCGAGCTGGCTGTCCGCCCAGGGGCGCCAGTGCAGGGGCGTGTCCTCCTCCCTGAATGGATGGCTCCTGTCTGGAGCCCCGGGGCTTTGGGGGCCAGTTTGCCTGCTCTTGCATCTCAAAGTGGTGCCCCAGTGTTGATGAGGGGACGTGGCCAAGGGGAGGGTTCTGTGGATGGTCTCTCAACTTCCTGCTCCCGGTCAGTCAAACTGCGGTCCTGGGGTAGGCGTGTCCTGACTTCTTGCTTTACTACCTCGCACGAGCGGTCCCTGTCCTGCTCCTAGTTCAGTCAACCTGTCATCACGGAAGTTGAAGAGAAATCTCATCACCTCCATCCCTACAACTGTGGGGTCTCACTCCACCGCTCCTAGATAATCCAGTTTTTGCGCCCCCTTCTCCACAACTCTGGGGTCCCAAGAGCCGATGTTGGCCTACGGGGGAAGGCAAGGTTACAGCGCTAGTTTCTTGCCAACGTGGCCAAGGGGAGGGTTCTGTGGATGGTCTCTCAACTTCCTGCTCCCGGTCAGTCAAACTGCGGTCCTGGGGTAGGCGTGTCCTGACTTCTTGCTTTACTACCTCGCACGAGCGGTCCCTGTCCTGCTCCTAGTTCAGTCAACCTGTCATCACGGAAGTTGAAGAGAAATCTCATCACCTCCATCCCTACAACTGTGGGGTCTCACTCCACCGCTCCTAGATAATCCAGTTTTTGCGCCCCCTTCTCCACAACTCTGGGGTCCCAAGAGCCGATGTTGGCCTACGGGGGAAGGCAAGGTTACAGCGCTAGTTTCTTGCCAGGAATATGGGACCACTCGGAGGCACCTGAGATTGAGATAAAAACAGTTTGGGGGGGGTTGGGGTAGAGAGACTGGGGGTGGGGAGGCCTCACCTTCAAGACTCTAATAAGGCCTATGGATCTTGTAGAATTATTTGTTGGCGTTTCCCATAAGGAAAATTGCATTTCACACCAAATGGAGTTTACAATCTGTAGTGCTCATTTGTAAACTATTGTTGATCTGACTCAGTTTCCAGGACTCTCATTTGTAATTCTGTGTTTTACTTCCTCCTTTCCACTTTGGGGACAAGGGACACGGTTCACCATCTGTATACAGATTTTATTCATCACCATCTTTTCTGTTCAGGAGTCTTTATGTAAGAAGTGCAAAAACCTCCTTTTTCTTAGATCAGGAATCAGAAAACTACAGCCAGGGGCCAAATCCAGTCCATCATCTGTTTTGTAGATCAAGTGTTAGAATACAGTGGCACCTTTTCATTGATTCATCATCTCTGGCTGCTTTCCTGCTCCAACAACCAAGCTGTGTAGTTGTGACAGAGTCTTGAAATTTTCTTTTTCTTCTTCAGTCCTTAAAATATTTGAGCTGTATGATGGAAAGCACAAAGAAATGCTGGCGAATACTGTTTAATGAACGGATTTGTGAGTGGCAAGTGAATGGTGGCATGTGAGATTGGCTGGAGCTTCCTTTTCTGGTGTAATTGTTCAGTAGGGCTATATCTTTGCTGACCCCACTGAATCTTGTCTTCTCCTGTCTAGTCTGTCTGCTTTAGAAGATCTTTTTCAAGGAGTAAGATCATTGTCGTCGTCGTTGTTGTTGTTCAGTTGCTAAGTTCAGTCACTAAGTCGTGTCCAACTATTTCCGACACCATATAGCCCTCCAGGATCCTCTGTCCAATCCAGGCAAGAATGCCGGAATGGGTTGCCATTTCCTTCTCCAGGGGATCTTCCCAACCCAGGGATCAAATCCTTGTCCCAGGTGGATTCTTTACTAATGAGTCACCAGGCAATCCTTAGAAATTATCAGAGGGGTTCTAGCTGCCAAGGTACTGGGGACCAACCAAGATGCTTGCAAGAGGTTGCCAGGTGGCCACCGTGGTCTTACCGATCCAGATATTGAGCCTGAGAAGTCCAAATGCGATTTTCCAACTCTACACACTCAGAAAATTATGTCTGGATACAAAACTGTGATATCTGTGGATATCTGTATCATCGGGCATATATTTTCTTACACTATTTCATCAAGTAGTAATGTTTTCAAACTCAGAGAACAACTCAGATGGTGTTTATTACTTCTGTGAGAATGAATTTTGCATTCATTTTAGAAGAAATAAGAAAGATTGCATGAGAAAAAGTAAATATTTAACCAGAGTTACACAATTAGGAGATGGGCTCACATTTTTTTAAACTGTATATATTTAAAATTTTTATTTACTTATCTAGTTTTGATTGCCCTGGGTCATTGTTGCTGCAAGAGGGCTTTCTCTAGTTTTGGTGAGTGAGGGCTACTTTCTAGTCCTGGTGCGTGGGCTTTTCATTGCCGTGGCTTCTCTTGTTGCAGAGCACAAGCCCTAGCACGTGCAGGCTTCAGAAGTTGTGCTGTGTGGGCTCAGTAGTTGTGGCTCCCAGGCTCCAGAGTGCGGGCCAGTAGTTGGGGAGCATTGGCTTAGTTGTGCCGTGGTATGTGAGATCTTCCCAGACCAGGGACCAAAACTGCATCTTCTGCCCTGGCAGGTGGATTCTTAACCACTGGACCACCAGGCAAGTCCAGGTTTTCACATTTTATGCCTCTTCCGCTCAACACTCTTCCTCCCCTTTTCCTCACTGGCCTTGCTTGTGCTGCTAGAAACACAGAAAAGTTTGCTTTGGGATGCCAATGTGTGCCTATCTAATATTCCCATAATATCTATTCCATAATATTAATAAATATTGCTTATTTTATCCTTTCTGTTGAATTATGCTATCAGATGCGATGTTAAATGCAGACTCATGGGATGTGTCTGACAAAGTGAGTAGATGAATGTATTCCTAACAAAACACCCTGCAGAAGCTGTAATCTCTGAATTGTGACAACCTTAGGTGGAATCGTTTTAATAGAATATAACTTACAAACTGCCTGCAATACTGTGATAAGAATTTTAAAAGCTTTTCAGTGCAAAAACCCAGTGCATTGGGTTAGAAAGGCAGAAAAAGTCTTGATTTTAAATAGTATTGTAATGAATGCTCATTGTGAGGCCGTGTGAGTAAATGAATTTGAAAATCACGTGATTATAAAGGAGGACAGAAGAGATTAGAAAAAGGAGCACATTTGAAAGTGTTCTAACAGCTAATGTCAAGCCAAAGGAAACGAGAGTCACACTCACAGGCTCCTTGTTTGGGGACTAGATACATCCAGAGAGCTTGGCAGTGGGGTTGTTCTCTACAGGAATATTATTGTCCCTGTTTCCTTGAATATACCTGGGTATTTCTAAGAGTGAAAAAACCGGGTCAACCTATATGTGCTTCTTTAGCTGACCCACAGATGCACACATCTGTAGTCTGAAGAGCTGCTATAGCTAATATGAAGACCATAGAGCATGATCATAGATGCTTATTTATGTCAAACTGTTGGAGTTATTTGTTATTTAGCCACAGCTAACTGATACACTCACATTGATCTCTACCTTCTTTCAATACTTTATCCTTTACTCCACATACAACATGTTTTAGAAACAATTTATGTGTTACCTCACATTATTTTCTAGCTTTATTAATATATTATTTAAGACTGCAAATGAGAGAAACTCAATTGAAACTGGCTTAATGCACAAGGGCAATTCGTTAACTCAACATAATAAATTCACACAGATCAAACCGTTGAGATAATATTAGGATCTTCTTTTGTTTGGCATTCTGAGGGTTTTCTTGTATTTCCTTGTAGGGGAAAGGTAAGACCCCAGAAACCCTAAGTTTTCATTCAACCAGGTTAGTACATACTCAGAATAAATCAAAACTTTTCTTTTTCAGTAATTACAGATAGGGCACACAAAGGGCAAGCACGCCTTGAATATTGGAGTGAATTTTCAGCCCTCAAATAGCCTATTTTGTGATACTGGTGTATCTTTAAGTTGATTTGAAGGTTCTGATAGCTTACACATCGAGTGAATAGTGCTGGTATTCATGGTCTCTGAAGGAGAAAGTTTAACTCTAAGACCAAAGATGGATCTGTTACTCAGATCGTGTAGCAAAGTTTTCTTAAAGTGTAAAGGGACAGAGAAAGTTTCTGACGTAGACAATCAGAAAGGGGCAGAAAGATTACCCACCCTCACTAGCTTAAGCAGGGCATTGTATACTTCTGAACTGGCTGCTGAGAAAAGGTAAAAACAATACCTCAAGGTTGTAAGAGTTTCACCTGACCCTTTCCCAAGGCATACTTCCTGAGAACTTCAGCATAAGATGAGGCAGGGAGAATGGGTTCCAGGCAATGTCTCGGCAATGTCTCTGGGCAAGATATACTGTTGCTGTGTAATCAGGGGTACAAGTCTTGAGAAACAGGTTCCCAGACAAGATGTGTTACACTTTTAATCAGTAACATATAGCCCAAGAAAAGAATTTCCATGAGCAAGACACTGGCTGTGTAATTATCAGCTTTGGAACTAAAGAAAAGCCAGTTCTTGGGTAAGATACATTGTTGCACAAGGCTTAAGGAAACCTGGGCTAGAATGTTCACCTCCTTAAAGTGCCCTAGACTCCCTGCCTAAGTTAACTCTCTCAGTTCAGTTCAGTTCAGTTCACTTGCTCAGCCGAGTCCGACTCTTTGCGGCCCTGTGAATTGCAGCACGCCAGGCCTCCCTGTCCATCACTAACTCCCGGAGTTCACTCAAACTCATGTCCATCGAGTCGGTGATACCATTCAGCCATCTCATCCTCTGTTGTCCTCTTCTCCTCCTGCCCCCAATCCCTCCCAGCATCAGAGTCTTTTCCAATGAGTCAATTCTTCGCATGAGGTGGCCCAAGTACTGGAGTTTCAGCTTTAGCATCATTCCTTCCAAAGAAATCCCAGGGCTGATCTCCTTCAGAATGGACTGGTTGGATCTCCTTGCAGCCCAAGGGACTCTCAAGAGTCTTCTCCAACACCACAGTTCAAAAGCATCAGTTCTTCGGCGCTCAGCTTTCTTCACAGTCCCACTCTCACATCCATACATGACCGCTAGAAAAACCATAGCCTTGACTAGACGGACCTTTGCTGGCAAAGTAATGTCTCTGCTTTTCAATATGCTATCTAGGTTAGTCATAACTTTTCTTCCAAGGAGTAAGCGTCTTTTAATTTCATGGCTGCAGTCACCCTCTGCAGTGATTTTGGAGCCCCCAAAAATAAAGTCTGACACTGTTTCCACTGTTTCCCCATCTATCTGCCATGAAGTGATGGGACCAGATGCCATGATCTTTGTTTTCTGAATGTTGATCTTTAAGCCAACTTTTTCACTCTCCTCTTTCACTTTCATCAAGAGGTTTTTTAGTTCCTCTTCACTTTCTGCCATAAAGGTGTTTTCATCTGCATAACTCTCTCCGTTCTTTATAATCCCCTTATGTAGCAAGCTCCACAGTGTGGCCCATGTTTCTCATAGGCCTGGAATGTCCTCAGTCACTGTCTGCTGAATGAGTATCCTTGTGTATTTCATAATCAAAGACACCGTGAGTCTATGCCAGCAGTCAGCTTGCTGTGTGACCTGGGTTGATCAGGCAGGGTTGCTGAGGCACTAACAAAGCTTTTGTATGAGGCAGTCCATTGCCCTGAGCTGGGTCCTCGACATCAGATGATCAGATTTAGTTCCAGACAACACTGCAGAAGTATAAGCTCAATGAAACCCAATTAGCAGTAGATCTCAAGGATGCAGAGTGTAATTGCTTATTTTCCTAAATAACAGAGACACACTGTGACTTAATTACAATAGTTTCATTGTGAAATAGAATTGGGGTAATTTCCAAGTAAGTATATCTTATATTAATGAGATTTGTTCAATCTTATTGGCATTACTGTGAAATGCCTTCATGCTGCAGATTATTTTCTAAATTGCTCATGTCCTCTGTGGAAGAAAAACATCTGATTTCCTTCTGGAGGTGAAATGTGTGTGTTTCAGAAAAGTTTCCATGCTCAGCTTTCCTGGGTGACAAGACGTGATTGTGCAAACAAAAGAAAGCAAAAAAAAAAAAAAAAAAATCAATCTCCAAAGCATCAGTGTTCAGTTTAATATCCACCATGAAACATCCATGTATTAGGAATTTTTTCACCAGGAGTCTGGAAAGCTGAATCCACCGATAGACAAGGGTCTTAACATTTAAGGCTGAACTCTGCCTCTGGTATCAATAGTGTTACCAGATACTACCAAAACATTGGAGTTTAGAGCAGAGAAATATTATTGTATTGCCATGCAAAGAGACACATGGTACTTCTATGCCCCCCAAACCTCAAATTCCCTGAAAGGTTTTAGCAGAGCATTTTAAAGGCAGGATAAAGGAGGGGCATGGTTGGTTGCTGCAAACTGCTTGGTGTAGGAATCCTTTGTTCTTGCAGTTGTCTATGTAGGTCAGGTGATGATGCTCCTGTAAACCTCCAACAGTAATATTATTCTCCATTCTGCAACTTTTTATCTCTGTATGAATGGAAAAGTGCTATACCTTTAAGGTCAGCACTTGAGGATCCTGTGTATTTCAGGCTCTAGGCAACATTCTTAACTTATAGCAAAAGCAATAAATACAAAGGTTAAAGTAAAAGAAATAGATCTGCTATGGAGTCAAATTTGTTCTTCCCTATTATAACGTGGAGTTTCCCAAGTGGTGCAGTGGTATAAAATCTGCCTGCAATGCAGGAGATGCAGGTTTGATCCCTGGGTTGGGAAGATCCCCTGGAGAAGGAAATGGCAAAGCACTCTAGTATTCTTGCCTGAAAAATCCCATGGACAGGGGCGCCTGGGGGGCTATAGTCCACGGGGTCACAAAGAATCAGACATGACTTAACAACTAAACAAACAACTAAACAATGACAATTACAACATGACCTTAGACAGATATTTACCATTCCTTTTCTCCAACTTGTTCACTTAGAAAGTAAGTGAGACATTCAATTATTGGGTAACTCCTAGAACAAGTGCTTTTCTAGGCATTAGGAAAAGAGCAGCCCATGTGGGTAGACTAGATTCTTAATTTCTTGGAGCTTACATTCTAGCAGCAAAGACAAAAAACACATAGATGAATGAATAAATGAATAATTAAGCAAAGGTTAATTTGATGCAAATATAATCAGAAGATATAATTGAGGTGGGGGTTGTGACTTTGGGAGGAGGATCAGGAAAGTACCTCTGAGAGTGGTAACATTTGAGTGGCAATTTGAATTATAAATCATTGCTGTTTAGTTGCTCAAGTTATGTCTGACTCTTTTACGACCCCCATGGACCCCCCCCCTTCTCTGTCTATGGGATTTCCCAGGCAAGAATAGTGGAGTGGGTTGCCATGTCCTTCTCCAGGGGATCTTTCCAACCCAGGGATCAAATCCAAGTCTCCTGCATTGCGCATGGATTCTTTACCACTGAACCACCAGGGAAGTGAGGCAAGGAAAATTTGGAGTGGGAACATTCCAGGCAGACAGAATGGCACAGGGAGCCTTGAGATGGAAACTTATTGATGTCTTAACATATCTCTGGCCACCTCATGCGAAGAGTTGACTCATTGGAAAAGACTCTGATGCTAGGAGGGATTGGGGGCAGGAGGAGAAGGGGAGACCGAGGATGAAATGGCTGGATGGCATCATGGACTCAATGGACGTGAGTCTGAGTGAACTCTGGAGTTGGTGATGAACAGGGAGGCCTGGCGTGCTGCGATTCATGGGGTCGCAAAGAGTCGGACACGACTGAGTGACTGAACTGAACTGAACATATCTTTAATTATATATTTCAGCCATTTCTCCGCTTGCAGAAATTTCAAAGCTGTGTTCCACCTTTAGCATCCTGTTTTCTCCATTGTCATGGGTTGGATTTAATTGTCCTTATCTAGACTAAGCTTTCCTTCAGACAATTTCCTAATGAATTGAATGTGTCTAATTAATTAATTTGCTTATGATTCCTTCCTAGATTTCTGCAATTTGTTTTCACCATTCCCAATCTAGCACATACCTCCTTCCCGGCCAGTTTTCTAATGTGATTAGCCAGCAGACACTAAAGCATGCTGCTGCTGCTGCTAAGTCACGTCAGTCATGTCCGACTCTGTGTGACCCCATAGACGGCAGCCCACCAGGCTCCCGTCTCTGGGATTCTCCAGGTAAGAATACTGGAGTGGGTTGCCATTTCCTTCTCCAATGCATGAATGTGAAAAGTGAAAGGGAAGTTGCTCAGTCATGTCTGACTCTTCCTGACTCCATGGACTGCAGCCTACCAGGCTCCTCCGTCCATGGGATTTCCCAGACAAGAGTACTGGAGTGGGGTGCCATTGCCTTCTCCTTAAAAGCATACCAGTAAAGCATAGAGGTAAAGAATCTGTCTACAATGCAGGAGACACGGGAGACAGGTGTTCCATCCCTGGTTGGGAAAATCCCCTGGAGGAGGAAATACTCCAATATTTGTGCCTAAAAAATTCCATGGACAGAGGAGCCTGGTAGGCTACAATCCAAAGGATTGCAAAGAATAGGATAGGACTGCGCGACTAAGCAAGCAGTCTCTATAGCGTAGTGGAAGAAGAAAATGCTGCTGCTCAAACCTTACACATCCATGTATCCTGATTCCTTCCCAGTTACCAGCAATTGCCCAGAAGTATGTCAAATTTAAAATGGTCATTCATCTAGTATTTACAGCAAGGGGTTGTGATAGGCTGGGACCTGGGACCTTTTGCTTGTAGCTAGACACTCCTTTCCTCCAGCAACAAAATACAAAGAAATGGTATGAGACTAAAAATAACTGTGTGGATGTACAGTTGGGGGCAATTCTGGATGAAATATACAAAGAAACCAAAAAAAAAAACCAACCCCAAAACCAAAAACACAACTGCCATTTTGAAGAGCCTGAAGCAAAAGCAAGATTGGTACAGAGCATGTCCCCTGCGCTCGACACCACCTAAGGGGAGGGCAAACCACCTAAGCCATCCCTCCAGCCAGACCCATGGACACACCCCTGTGCTGTTCTGTGCTTAGTCGCTCAGTTTTGTTTGACTCTTTGAGACCCCATGGACTGCAGCCTGCCAGGCTCCTCTGTCCATGGGGATTTTCTAGATAAGAATACTGGAATGGGTTGCCATGCTCTCCTCTGGACACACGCCTACCCTCACCCAGTGTAAGGAACAAGCTAGTCCACCCTCAGGGAGTGAGCAAGAAAGGGAACCTGTTATTTGTTCTGGCTCCCCGCTGTGTAGCAGGGACCCCCAGTAAAGCCTTGGCTGAATTTCTGGTCTGGCCTCTAGTCAATTCCTATTGATTGGGGATGGCCAAGAACCCTGGTCAGTAACAGTATGATGGCGTAATGTCTCAGCACTTCTAGGCAGTATTGATAAAATCGACATTGATAAAGATGCTTAGAGTAAGGCAGCTAGTACATATTTCACACATTGATCAGATAAGTCATTGCCTCTATGAAGGAATGCATGATGCTATGATGGGTCCACCTGCTATCTAGAAATATATCAATCAGTGATGATGGCCAGTTCAACTCAGCCCACTCCAGAACAATCAACAAGAAAGTCAGAGCAAGGTTGCCATCACTTCATATCCTGGAGCCCAGTAAATGTGCTGCTCCTTTTAATCCATGATTCAAAAATAAAATGCTTCAGCAACACGACAACAGTTGCTAATGGGGGTGACCTTGTGCAAAAGACAATGTAACTTTTGCATTTGCCTTAAAACAGGAGGTAATAACAGAATCTGCTTTGCAGGATTGTAAGTTTGTTGATGCATGCCATGTGGTGAATATAACACCAACAAAGGACCCCTACGATTATTATCAATTCTCATGATACGTATCCTTGGTTGTCACCTTTTCAGTTAAAGCTCTCCTTGAATACTCAATTGAAAATAACAACTCTTAGTCATAAAAAACACTGGAATCATGCCATTTGCAGCAACATGGATAGACCTTGAGATTATCATACTAAGTAAAGTCAGTCAGACAGAGAAAGACATATACCGTATAATATGACTTATATGTGGAATCTAAAATACAACACAAATGACCTTGTCTACGAAACAGAAACAAACTCACAGACATAGAGAACAGATTTATGGTTGCTGAGGTTGTGGGAGTGTTGAGGGAGGGAAGGACTGGGATTTTAGGGTTAGCAGATGCAAACAGTTATATAGAGAATGGATTAATAGCAAGATCCTACTGCATAGCACAATGAACTATATTCAATATCTTGTGATAAACCATAATGGAAAAGAATATGAAAAAGAATGTATAACCTGATAGCTTTGCTGTATAGCAGAAATTAACACAATATTGTAAATCAATTACACTTCAATAAAATAAATTTAAGAAAAAACAACTTGTTTTCACTCTCTATTCCCTTATCCTTTATTTTGCTGCTTTTTTTTTTGGCATTAATTACCATTTGACCTGCTGTATATTTATTTGATTGTTTATCTGTTTCACTGTGAAAAAACAAACAAAAAAACTTCTTGATCACTGAAGTCATCCTCCCTGAAGGATCATCCATGTCTAGGTAAGTGTGTTGCGTATGGTTGGTGCTCAGTACATACTTGCGGATTAAACAAATCAAAAGTATCACAATCACCCATGCCTTGGGTCCGAGGTTGAGCTGTAGGGACTGGCCAGTGGCTGAGCCAGGTGGAAAATGGAAAGGCAATTTTATCTCTTCTTGCTCTATTCACAGCTGGGGAGAATGAGCTGGAAAACAATTTGGATCACTGTTTTAGGCTGTCATCTCAGGTGGCACAGTGGTAAACAATCTGTCTGCCAATGAAGGGGATGCAGGAAATGTGGGTTCAGTCCCTGGATTGGGAGAATCCCCTGGAAGAGGAAATGGCAACCCACTCCAGTGTCTTTTCCTGGAAAACTCCATGGACAGAGGAGTTTTGTGGGCTACTGTTCATGGGGTCACAGAGTCTGACATGACTGAACACACACACTCATGGACAAAGACCTGCTTGAGCTTTGTAAAAATAAAGTCCTTTTGATATGCTAAGCATTATGCTGCTGCTAAGTCGCTTCAGTCGTGTCCGACTCTGTGCGACCCCATAGACGGCAGCCCACCAGGCTCCCCCGTCCCTGGGATTCTCCAGGCAAGAACACTGGAGTGGGTTGCCATTTCCTTCTCCAATGCATGAAAGTGAAAAGTGAAAGTGAAGTCGCTCAGCCGTGTCCGACTCTTAGCGACCCCGTGGACTGCAGCCCACCAGGCTTCTTCATCCATGGGATTTTCCAGACAAGAGTACTGGAGTGGGGTGCCATTGCCTTCTCCGGCTAAACATTATAAGTAGACCTTATTACGTTATTATATGCCATAATGTGACTTCAGGGAGTTTTACTATCATCTCTGCTGAGCTGAGATTAAACGACAGTCTAGTAGACACCGGCAGGAAGCATCTAGGTTTCATGGGATTATGAACCTCCTGTCTTCCATGAGAAGAAGGGCATTAAGAATCACCTTGACTAGTTTTTCCTACCCAAAGGCTGATAAAGCATCATTGAAAGTGGAAAAGGAGGAATAGGCAGTGGTGACTTGAAGCATCATTTCATGGTTTTGGAAGATATGACCTGTGAATCACTAATCTGGATCCTACTTTGGCTATCTGATGTGAACAGCCAACTCTGGAAAAGACCCTGATGCCGGGAAAGATTGAGGGCAAAAGGAGAAGCAGGCAGCAGGGATAAGATGGTTAGATAGCATCACTGACTCAATGGACATGAGTTTGAGTGAACTCTGGGAGACAGTGAAGGACAGGGAAGCCTGGTGTGCTGCAGTCCATGGGGTCGCGAAGAGTTGGACACAACAACTGAACACCAGTCCTTGGAATCAGTTGAAATACCAGGCACTTTAAGAATAAAAAGATGCTGAATTTAAACAGAATTTTCTGAATGTTATCTGTGGATTCTAACTTGGAACCCTTTTGTTTTTCTTATTTTGATCCAGGAAATATACACTGTCCTCTTAAGTTTATTTTCTTATAAATGAACTCATTAAAATGCAGCAAAAATTAAACAAGCTTAATTAACTTAAGCAAATGTAATATTTTCATGGATTAACTGAAGGGAATAGGACCTAACACATTTATTTGTTATGTGCATCAAACATATTAAATGACTAGCTTAATGATCCCTCCACAAACTAATACTTTTGTTTTAATGGTAAAGAGAGTTAATCATAAAACAACTCCCTCTAGCAACATAGAATGAATAAGTCACAGCAGACTGTCTTTCTAGATAATTAAAGTTCAGATTTAGCCTTTTCTTTCAGAAATGTCTTATTTGATCATTTTATTTATTTAATTTTTATATATTCATTTATTTATTTGGTTTTGGGCTCCAAAATCACTGCAATGGTGATTGCAGCCATGAAATTAAAAGATGCTCACTCCTTGGAAGCAAAGTTATGACCAACCTAGATAGCATATTAAAAAGCAGAGACATTATTTGGCTAACAAAGATCCGTCTAGTCAAGGCTATGGTTTTTCCAGTAGTCATGTATGGATGTGAGAGTTGGATTGTGAAGAAAGCTGAGTGCTGAAGAATTGATGCTTTTGAACTGTAGTGTTGGAGAAGACTCTTGAGAGTCCCTTGGACTGCAAGGAGATTCAACCAGTTCATTCTGAAGGAGATCAGCCCTGGGATTTCTTTGGAGGGAATGATGCTGAAGCTGAAACTCCAGTACTTGGGCCACCTCATGTGAAAGTTGACTCATTGGAAAAGACCCTGATGCTGGGAGGGATTGGGGGCAGGAGGAGAAGGGGACAACAGAGGAAGAGATGGCTGGATGGCATCACTGACTTGATGGACGTGAGTCTGAGTGAACTCCGGGAGTTGGTGATGGACAAGGAGGCCTGGCGTGCTGCGATTCATAGGGTCGCAAAGAGCTGGACAGGACTGAGCGACTGAACTGAACTGAACTGAGGTCTTAGTTGCGGCACGTGGTATCTTGGATCTTCATTGCAGCGTGTGGGATCTTACGTCGCATAATGTGGTATCTTCACTCTTTCTTGTAACATGCAGGTTCATTTTAGTTGCTGCACATGGGATTTTGGTTTCCTGACCAGGGGTCAAACCTGGGCCCCCTGCAATGGGTGTGTGGAGTCTTAGCCACTGGATCACCAGGGAACTCCTAGGTATGGAGACTGAGGATAAGGATGCAATCCATCACAGTGTTGTAAGCAAAAGGATAGAGGTGCGTAAGGAAGCTTAGAGATGTCTTCCATACCTATCTAATATGTATAGAGGAAAGGTTCATTAAATAAGTATATAGAATACCCAGCACAGTATTTGATCCATAGCTTACAATTCATAAATGTGAATTCTTTGTTTATAGTTGACTTACAATGTTAGTTTCAGATGTACAGCAAAGTGATTCTGTCATACACATGTATATAGCTATTGTTTTCCAGATTCTTTTCCATTATAGGTTATTACAAGCTATTGAGTATAGCTCCATGTGCAATACGGCAGGTCTTTTTTAAAAAATCTATTTTATATGTAATAGTGTGTATCTGTTAATCCCAAACTCCCAATTTATCCCTCTCCCCCCTTTCCCCTTTGTTAACTATAAATTTGTTTTCTATGTCTGTTAAACATTAGTTCTTTTAATTAGTTCCAAATGCCGAAAGTCCATATTTTTTAAATAGATGTTGGACCGAAGACTGAAGAAATAATCTTAATTATCCCAGTACCTTCCTTTGTGATGGTGAAAAGAAAAGAAGTTATTTTTTTTCTTTTTGGTGCCAAGCATACTGTTGGAGTTAAAGGTCTACAAAGCATTGTGATGTCATTTGCATTTATTAATTTAATAATTAATCATTAAATAAACTTTATCCAATACTGCTTTCATAAAACTTGAGTATAAAATTGCTGCGAATGGATGGAACTATGGTTTTTAGACTGATAATGTAAAAATGTCATTTATCTGCCTGTCTTATATGTCAACGGCAATCCATTTGGGTTAAGATTTGGAGAGAGTTGTAATAAAAATGGAATTTTAAAATATGATAATATCAGCCTATTTAGCTTTCTAACAACAAGTAAAAGGGAACAAAAGGAATAATGTTTGAAAATAGTCATAAAAATTGAGAGCTTAATGGACAGGTCTGGATGCCAGTTGAAACCTACTTCTTAGCATCCCCTGCTGTTTAAAGCTTGATTTTTCTCACAAATATCCCCAAGTTGATTAGAAAATATCTGAGAATTCAATCTAATTACATGCCCTGTTTTAGGACTTGGAAATGATTCATCTGGAACGTAATAAAGTTTAATCTTCCTCTTCACCCAAATTTATACTTGTTGGTGGAGGGGAACTTACCATATGTGGAAAGATGAGTATATTTCAGAAGAGGCTTCTGCTTACAATGAGACTCAAGAAGCCATTATTCTAATTCAGATTTACTGTCTTCTCCACCAGAACTGATCTTTCTTCATCCACACACAAATGATAATTTATGTCCTAATGGTCTGAATTGCTGACTGCCCATTGAGCTTAGAATTCAACCTGAGTTGCTATCCTTCTTTGTAGAATGATATATTTTACTATGATTTAGAAGTGGCTGAGTGTATTATAAAATGTTTTAAATGTGAAAAAGCATCTCCTCTTAATTTAAGCATCTTGTCAGGAGAAAACAGCCAAGAAGGTAGTGAAATAATGTAATTATTCTGATTTATGGTACATATTCTTTCCTATTTAATCTGTTCTCTTGCCTTCTGAGAGAGAATTCTGGAAAAGTATTTAGCTAAATAAGTAACTCTTAACTCCACTTGATTTATCTTTCTCTGTAAAATCCATATATATTTTTTCTACTAGAATCTGAATTTATCTTTTCCTTTTTGGAGCAAGATTTATTGGGGGGCGTGTCTTAAATTTCCTTAGTTTGAGTTAATATTGATCAGCTAATAAGCACTGAGTGGAAATTCAAACATAATCACATGGGCATTCTGGACTTTTAATTTGATTCCTTTTAAAGTGAATATAGCAGTAATTTGCTCTCATTGATTGATGGGGACTGGAAAGTTTGGGTAAATAACTCTTTACTCCAGTGTAGATGGGGGCTGGATCTTTGAAAATTTGAAAATACTCCACAGTGGCCCAAAAGTGAAGGGATGATTTTGTTTCTGAGCTCACCTTGGATGAAGCAACACAGTACTTTAAGCAGATCACATTGAAGGGGTAGAAATGAAAAGAGAAACATCTTTTTCTGAGAAATAGGGTCAGCCTAAAAAGAGAACACCAAAGACAGCTGTCAAGATGGAAATCAATCCAAGTTTTTTTTTTTTTTTTAAATAGAGTGGCAGAAAGTTACAGGAAAAGGAGGCCAGTAACCAAGGAGGAGCAATCATTTTTCTGATTGAAAGTGGTCCGTTGTCGAGAGAATCTTGGGATCCATAGTTAATGAAGTCACCCTCCCCAACCCCCCAAGGACCAGTGCACTGAATGGTTATCTTCAGCACATTTGTCAGAACTGTGATCTGCCAATTAAGACCAGTGATGACAGCTCAGTCTTTTATCTGTCTCCAGACATCCCCTCCAAAGGCTTCTGTTTAAATGTGTATTAGCTTGCTCCCTGCAGCATCCTCCAATACTGCTTTCTAGCTCTTAGGCAGCTAATTAGACAGATCTGGTGTCTGGCTGCATGTGTGTGAGTTCTTCCCCGACCTGCCTCCCACACTGTGACACAGGCCGGGGCTTGCAACGAAAGGAGAGAGATTGGCACCTGCTTGTTTGTCTTCAGTCTTGGATGAGTCTCCTTGTGTGTGTTTGTTGCTGTCTGTATTGGTTTGTGTACTCCAGGATATCTTGGCTAACTTTCCGAGTCAGTGGAGTAGTGAGTGCTTCCTCATGTGTTTAAAACTGTTGAATAATACTCCAGATTGGATATTTAGCCACATTTCTGATTTGAGGATGAAAAACAGGTTTTTGTTTCATAGGCTAATTGGTTGCACTCAGGAGCATTGTGGTGAGAAGAATTCTGAAGACAAATCTGGCCCCTGATGGAAAGAGTGCTATCCTGTGCTGGGGTTGATTAGCAATGTCTGACTTGAGTGCCGGTATGGAGTGGATACTGGGGGCTATGATTGATTAGCAGTGTCTGCATTCAGTGGATGAGTGGAGTGGATATCAGATGTGTCATATCCTGGCTTTCTTGATAGGGATGGACACCTTCACCTTCCAAATTCCCACTGAGCCTGCAGCTATAGATCTTCGCAATGATCATGAACAATAAAGTGTCACATTAGGTAATGTGGTTAATTTCTATTTATTAGGACAACAAATAGGTTCTTATCTTTGAAAATTGCCTTTGATGAACTCTCAATACACAAGATCTTGCAAGTCTGTTTCCCAATGTCCCTTTGGCCATTTTTGTTTGAGACTGTCACCCCATGAGAGTCTGCTGCTCTATGGCTGTTGGTTTCCAGTATAAACTTGGGGAAATTTGATCCTTTATGCTTTTGCATAAATTAAAATGAGCAGCACACTTTGGTTTACACTGTCTGGATACTGCAGACTAATCAGCCCCACTTCTAAGATGCTCAAAACAAAACAACCACATCCATGTGTTACCTCAGCACAGGACCACTGGCAAGCATCTTCAGTCAACTTGCTACTCTGATGGCCATGTAACAGGATTTATATGCTATGTCATTTCCTAGCACACACTCCAAAATATAGAAATATGAAATAATTCATCCCAGGGAGCAGACGGAAGACAGCTAAATGTAAAAGAAGGGGAAAACCAACTTTAAAATATTTGATTCAGAGGGTTTTGGGAACCCCTTTGAGGATTGTGGTTTCTTAAGGTGGACTGGGAAAATAGACCTGGCTAAGCAAATCCAGAGAGAAACTGCTGTTTGTCAGCCAGTAATAGAATCCTGGCTGTTTCTGTGGCAAGAATGGGGCATGACAAATATTTGAAGGTTCTGCCAATACCTCTAATATTTTTGATCCTTTTTCATATTTTATCACCGGATATTGAATATTGTCCCCTGTGTTCTACAGTGTGATCTTGTTGTTTCTCACATTCTGTAGATAATAGTTTGTATCTGCTGACCCCAAACTCCTAATCCTTTCCTCCTTTCCCACCCTCCCCCTCCCCCTGTCCCTGCGCTGGCAGCCACAGATCTGATCTCCATGTCTGTGAGTCCATTTGGGGAATTAATTTTTATTCAAATTTATTAGGAGATCAAGAATCCAGATAACACTGTTGAACTTTTGCTCCTTTGAAAGATGAAGTGGGTCATTTACGGTGAAGCCTCAACAGTCACTCAGTGTAACTTCTGTTGAGGCTTCAATTCTGGTCCAAGGTCAAGGGGAGGGCCTGTGGACCTTATCTTGGGATAGTAAGACTGTTAGTGTCCCATTAAGGTAATGTGAATGAGACAGACACTAGACTGCCTGTGTGCTCAGTCATTTCCCTTGTGTGACTCTGCGACCCCGTGGACTGTAGTGCGCCAGGCTCCTCGGTCCCTGGGGTTTCCCAGGCAAGACTACTGGAGTGGGTTGCCATGCCCTTCTCCAGGGGATCTCTCTGACCCAGGGGTCATACCCGCATCTCTTATGTCTCCTGTGTTGCAGGCAGATTATTTATCACTGAGTCACCAGGGAATCGCAGTAGTGATTGCTAAGAGGGAGGGGAGATGAGGAAGGGATGTATTGGGATTTGGGGGTTATCAGCTGCAAACTATCATATATATAAACAACAAGGTCTTGCTGTAGAGGACAGAGAACTATATTCAATATCCTGTGACAAATAATAATGGAAAAATACAAATATGCATATACCCATGTATAGCTGAGTCACTTTGCTGACAGCAGAAATTAGTGCAACATTGTAAATCAACTACACTTCAATAAAATTAAAAAAAAAACATAAAGCAGATAATGTGAATGTATCTTTGCAGACACTTTCAGTCAGTCAGTCTGCTGTAGGTTTTACCCCTCAGGTAAAGATCATGTGTAAAAACTCTGATACCCTTGAGGGAAGTGCCCTAGTCAAGATTAGATGAAGGAAGCACTAGACTTTTTTGAAAATCCATTCTGAAAATTTCTGCTTTTTAAATTTTATTTATTTATTGGCCATGCTGTGCAGGCATATGGGATCTTAGTTTCCCAACCAGGGATCAAACCCATGTCCCTGCATTGGGAGTCTAGTCAGTCTTTCCTGGACCACCAGGAAAGTCCCTGTAGGCTTTTATCTTCCTTTATAATTCAAATGACTTTTTAAAAAGTTTCTTTTTAACTTATTTATTTTTTTTTAATTGGAGAATAATTACGTTACAATATTGTGATCGCTTTTCCAATACATCAACATGAATCAGCCATAGGTGCGTGTCCCCTTCACCCTGAACCCCCTCCCATCTCCCTCCCCACCCCATCCCTCCAAGTTGTCACAGAGCACCAGCTTTGGGTGCCCTGTATCATGCATCAAACTCACACTGGTTATCTGTTTTACATATGGTAATGTATATTTTTCAATGCTGTTCTCACAAATCAACCCACCCTCTCCTTCCCCCACTGAGCCCAAAAGTCTGTTCTTTTAACGTCTGTGTCTCCTTTGCTGTTTTTAATTGAGAGCAGAGAAAAGGGACAGGAAAGCTTGGAAAAGACTCAGAAAAAGGCTGTGGAGGACCTCCGGGCGGACTTGGCTGCCTTTCCTGATCTCTCTAGAATCATCCTGCTTCTGGAAAATATTTACCTTTGGCTGATGAGGCAGCGCGTTCACGGGTGGTGACTGCAAGGCCCGATCTCTCTCCAGGGGTGGGCAGCTTGCAGATGGAGCCACTTACTCAGTGCAGTGAGCCGCCCTAGCCGTAGGAAACCTAATGGGACAAACATGGTCTAATTTTCCAGGAGAGCCAGGCAGCCACCCTGTGATTTGACATCCAATCAGAGTTCCCATTTGGGGCTCCCTGGTGGGCTGTTCAAGATTCCTGATGAAGAGGCAGCTTTGTAAAACCAAGCTTGCTCCAGCAGGGAGCTGCCTCTGGGTGTGTAAGACTGCCCCTGTGATCTGCTTGTTAGATGTCCATTTCCCTGACTCTGCTCCCCCTCTGACCTGCCAAGGAATGAAGGTGCCAGGAGCCCTGAAACAGATTCCCACAGATTTGTATATATTTCTGCTGCAAGTCTTCCCTGATGGCTCAGACCGTGAAGAATCTGCCTGCCAATGCCGAGAACTAGGTTCAGTCCCTGGGTCAGGAAGATACCTTGGAGAAGGGGATGTCTACCCTCTCCATTATTCTTGCCTGGAGAATCCCATGGACAGAAGAGCCTCGAAGACTGCAGTCTATAACATCACAAAGAGCTGGGCAGGACTGAAGGGGCTTAGCACACATACACACACGCTGGGACTAAGCAACTGAAGCCTGGAAGCTGTAGCTCCCTACAGACAGGACTGTGTCCTCCAGTGGTCATGGGGATAATGACACCTTGTGAGCATTGTGCTGGGTTGCTCATTTTACAGGTGCTGCCATTGAGGCAGAGTATAAGGAACTTGCCAAGGTCAGACATAGGGTGAGCAGAATCTGCATCAGCGACTACATTTCCATCATCACACCACATCACCACACCCTACCCAGACCAGCTTCACTCGCTCACCCACCTGCTTCATCTTGAAGGCGGAGTGTTTATTTCTGCCTCCAGCACTGGACATTCACAGGCAGAGAGTTCACGGACTATCTTATTTAGATGAAGACCTTGGAGGTCCTTAATCAATTTTATTTTAAAAGTTATCTATTTATGTCGTTGCTGGGTCTTTGTGGTTGCATGCAGGCTTTCTCTAGTTGCAGAGAGTGGGGGCTGCTCTCTAGTTGCGGTGTGCCGACTTCTCGTTGCTGTGGCTTTTCCTTGTAGCCACGGGCTCTAGCACACACAGGCTTCAGCAGTTGCAGCTTGCAGGTTCAGTAGTTGTAATGCAAGGGCTTAGTGGCTTAGTTGCCCTGTGGCATGTGGGATTTTAGTTCCTGGACCAGAGGTCAAATCTGTATCCTCTGCAGGTGGATTCTTAACCACTGGACCACCAAGGGAAGTCCCTTAATTTTAACCTCTGATTTCCAGGTCCTTATCCTGCTTTTCCCAAGTTTCATAGAGAATGTACTAGTCCTCACTCACCCAGTCAAGAATGGAACAACCAGGTGACTTGCATCTGCAGAGACCTGGCTCTTTCCTGGCTAACATTTGCCTTCCAGTGCGGAAAAGACCTCTAGGATGAGAGCTTTACTATTCATAGTCTCATGGGCCATCACAACGTCATCATCTCGGGCAGGACAGGCACCCTGTCATCAGGGCGGCCCATTCATTTCGGATAACCCACAATTACGAGCCACTTGGCAGAAACCACTTGCATTTCTCACTTAACTCTCAATTCACTGTCTTTCTACTCAGCTTTCTCCCACAGGCAGTGGCTGGTCTGATCCCTCAGTCATTGCCACATGATATCCACTTCAAAGGGCTGCATTTGTGAAGCTAATAATAAACATCTAATATAGTGGAATGGGTGGTCGGCCAGTGGATGCGTGAACGAAAAGAAAGATGCTGGACATCATTAGCCATTAAGAAAACGCATGTTAAAGCCACAGTGAGACACCACTCCACAGCCTTCAGAGTGGCTACAAGTTAAGAAAAGATTGACCATTCCAAGCTGGTGAGGACGGGGAGGGATGGGAACTTTCTGCTGGGGTAAGGGTAGAACTGTACAGCCATTTGTGTGTTTTTAAATGTTACTGAAGTCTAGTTGAGTTACAGTGTTGTGTTTAATGTCTGCTGTAAATAAATGATTCAGTTATGCATTCTGCTGCTGCTGCTAAGTTGCTTCAGACGTGTCTGACCCTGTGCGACCCCATAGACGGCAGCCCACCAGGCTTCCCCGTCCCTGGATTCTCCAGGCAAGAACACTGGAGTGGGTTGCCATTTCTTTCTCCAGTGCAGGAAAGTGAAAGTGAAGTCACTCAGTCTTGTCCGACTCTAGCGACCCCATGGACTGCAGCCTACCAGGCTCCTCCGTCCATGCATATATATATATATATATATATATATATTTCATATTCTTTTCCATTGCGGTTTATCACAGGATATTGAATATAGTTCCCTGTGCTGCACAGTAAGACCTTGTTGTTTATCTGTCCTGTACATACTGGCTTACATCTGCTAACACCAACTTCCCAGTTATTCCCTTCCCTACCCCACCCCTACCTTGGTAATGAGTTTGTTCCCTACATCTATGAGTCTGGTTTTGTTTCACAGATATGTTTATTTGTGTCATATTTTGGAACACACATATCAGTGATGTATGGTATTTGTATTTTTCTATACTTACTTACTATAATAATCTCTAGTCCATCATGTGGCTGCAAATGGCATTATTTCATTTTTTTGGCTGAATAATATTCCATTGTATATACGCACCATATGCTCTTTATCCACTCATCTGTTGTTGGACATTTTGGTTGTTTCTATGTCTTGGTTATTGTAAATAGTACAACCACTTTGGAAAACATCCTGGCTATTTTTCTTTTCTTTTCTTTTTTAAGTTAAATATTCATCTACTCTATGATCTAGTCTTTCTATTTCTAGATATTTACCTAAGAGAAATGAAATGGGCTACCCATACAAAAACTTATTCATGAATATTGATAACAGCCTGTTTGCACTTGCCAAAACCTGGAAAAAGCACAAATGCCCATCACCAGGTGAATAGATAAACAAGCAGTGGTGTTTTCATACAGGGAAATGCAACTAAACAATGAAAGGACATTTGCTGATACATGCTGTAACATGGATGGGTCTGAAAATAATTGTGCTGAATGAAACAGGTCATGCAGAGACTTCCCTGGCAGTCCAGTGGCTAAGAATCCACCCTCCACGGCAGGGCACCTCAGTTCAATCTCGGGTCCGGGAGTGAGATCCTACATGCCGCAGGGCAACTAAGCCTGCGGGCCACAACTAGAGAAGCCCTTGAGCCACAGTGAAAACCCAGCACAGTCAACGTTTTTTTAAAGAAGAGGTCATGCAGAAGATGGATGATTCCACTTTTACGAAATTACAGACGATGCAGACAAATCCATAACTTCACAACTCAGATCAGCAGTTGTGTACAGATTGGGGCGAGGGTCCCAGAGAGGGATGGGATGGAAGGATGACAGAGTGGCACACGTAAGTAAGCTTCTTTATCCTTATCTCAATTTCAGTCCTAAACTCCCAGGCTTATATATAGGTCAAAACTTATGAAACAGAATATATTTTAAATACATGCATTCTATCTTATATCATGCATATCTCCCTAAAAGTTTTTAAAATGGCATTTTTGCTGCTGTAGTTTAGAGGCTAAGTTGTGTCTGACTCTTTGCCACCCCATGAACTGTAGCCCGCCAGGCTCCTCTGTCCATGGGATTTTGCAGGCAAAAATACAGGAATTGGTTGCCATTTCCTTCTCCAGGGGACCTTCCTGACCTAGGGAATCCAATCTGCATCTCCTGCATTGGCAGGCAGATTCTTTACCACTGAGCCACCTGGGAAGCTGATAATACCATTTGACACATGGTAAATATTTGATAAGCACATTTGGTGAAGGCATTGCACTGCATTTGTGGCAGGGAGAACAATTTTATTCCCTTTCCTTTGTTGCCCGTCTTTTCTTCCGCTTTTGCTTCCAAATAACTAAATACATGCGGGAGGATATGGCTCCCAGGGACCTAGCTACGGGGTGGCTGTGGGCTCTAAGTGCCTTGCCCCTAAGAAGGGAGTGAGGTTTTGGGGCCATTTACTGCAGTTCTGCTCTGCAAAGTTCTCGCTTCTTGAGATCCCTGCATGGATGAAAAGGAAATGCTGATGTTCATGTATTTCAATAGATGGTTTGAAACAATCCACTTTAATGGGAACATGGCTTTAAGCTGCATTCTACAAGTTGATTACAAGGCAGTGGGGAGAAGAGCTCACTGCTGTGGGAACTGAATGGGCCAGGGCTCAGAGACAGGAGGGAGCCTGTTATTTCAGGAAGTAGGACAAGACAGTGGGTCTTGTAGGCGGTGAAATGAACAGAATGAGATTAGGGATGCAAGCAGATACCCAATGATGTGGGACTTCCAAGACCATAGAAAAGTTTGCTTTTTTTTTTCCCTAAAAGTTTTTTAAATTTTTTCCCCAAGAACTATAGGAAGTGACTGGAGGTTTTTGAGCAGACGACTGACTTTATCTTCTGTTTACTTGAAACAGTCCAGTCTGGAAGTCAGGTTGCTGTGTGGGGAGGAGATTCGCGGACCAGAAGAGTGTAAAGTGGGGTTCTACTGTGGAGGATACTGTTTTCATCCAGGTGGGAGGTGATGCTGTCAGGGAAAAGGCTGAAACCTCTTGAAGGGCAGCCCTGGGGGACTTTCCTGGTGGTCCAGCAGTTGAGACTTTGCCTTCCAATGCAGGGGGCTCCAGTTCAATTCCTGATCGGGGAACTAAGATCCCACATGCAGTGCAGCCAAATTTTTTTAAAGGAGAGGGGCAGCCGTGAGATAGTTTCTCCATGTAGGCTGAGTTGATCTGAGCAAAGCATCTGGAGGATTCTGGACTAGACCAGAGATTCTATGTCAGTTACGTTCATTGTGACTGGTGATCCTTTTAAAGCTGCTTTTGGAACACTCTGTCATGACCTATATGGGAAAAGAATCATAAAAAATTAATATATGTGTATGTATAAGTGATTCATTTTGCTCTACACCTGAAACTAACACAACATTGTAAATCAACTATACTCCAATAAAAAGAATTTTTTTAAGTTGCTTTTGGCAGACAGAAAAGTTACCCCTAGGAAGTTTCCAAGAATAAATCATTTTCTAGGAACTATAAATAGAGGTGCCATTGCAGAAGATACACTTGGCAGCCTGTTGTGACATGTTGCTATCAAAGCGGAGATAAAACAATGTGAGCTGAGATGGCAAGCAGCAGGTTGGTTTGGCGTCCGGTTGTTTTGAGGTCAACCTTTTTGATTATTGCCTAAGAGGCTCTGTGCCTCTCCAGTTGAGGGACCCCAGAGTCCCACCCACCCCTTATTGTCCCTCTCACATTCTGCAGTGTAAGGTAAGGGTGGCATGGTGATGTTTTTTTTCCCTGCATCACTAACAGGTAGAACTCGTGTTTATTCCTTTTCTATTGTGAAGAGCAAGGAGATCAAACCAGTCAATCCTAAAGGAGATCAACACTCAACATTCATTGGAAGGACTGACGCTGAAACTGAAGCTCCAATACTTTGGCCACCTGATGCAAAGAGCCAACTCATTGGAAAAGACCCTGACGCTGGGAAAGGGCAGGGAGAGAATGGGTGGGCAGAGGATGAGATGGTTGGATGGTGTCATTGACTCAATGGACAGAAGTTTGAACAAACTCCAGGAGATAATGAAGGACACTAAATCCTGGTGTGCTGCAGTCCATGAGGGTTGCAAAGAGTCAGACACAACTGAGCAACACTCCAAAAGTTGTGAAGAGAAGCTGGGAAAAATGCAAGCCATCCTTTCCTTGGAACTGGATTTCAGGTCTCTCTACCACATGGGATACAACCTTTTAGAATCTTCCAGACACGCTGGATCACTCAGTAATCTTAACCTAAAAGACCAAGAGGAAACACTGACGGGATAGGAGGTCTTATGTGCTGATTTGAGAGACAGATTTTTTGTGTCTTTCCTTTGCTCACTTGCTGTGTTGTGGCTAGTATCCTACTAAGCTTTTAGTTTTATTTTACTTACATATGTTGAACATTTAGATTCAACTGGAGTTAAGTAATGATGACTTTTCAGCTTGAAGCAGTGGTTTGGGAATTCCCTGGTGATACGTGGTTAGGATTCCACGCTTTCATGGCTGTGGCTCGGGTTCAAAGCGTAGTCAGGGAACTAAGATCCTGCAACCTGAGCCACGTGACCAAAAAATAAAAATAATAAACACACACATACAAAGTAAAAAAAATAAGCTAAGTAGTGCACAGGGAGGTGTATATGTGTTTGTATGTGAAATTGTATCGATACGTGTGTATATACCACATATGTGTATATTCCTATCATGTAAATACATTAGAAAAAAAACAAAGTGAAGCTAACCCATCAGACTTAGAGATCTGACTTAGACTTTTAATGCTTAGAAACTTAGAATAGGTTTAGTTTGTCTGGGAAGTTAGGCTTGAGTTGGCTTAAAGAAAAGTATCAAGGAAGTCATTTTTTAAAAATGGCTTTATTTGTTTGTTGGTTTGCTGGGTCTTCATTGCTGTGGGGCTTTTCTCTAGTTGCTGTGAGCGGGGACTGCTCTCTAGTTGAGATGTGTGGGCTTCCCATTGTGGTGGCTTCTCTTGTGATGGAGCGTGGGCTCTAGAGTGTGGGCTTTAGTAGTTGCGGTTCCCAGGTTCAAAAGCACAGGCGCCTGGGCTTAGCATGTGGCATCTTCCTGGACCAGGGATTGAACCCATGTCTCCTGCATTGGTAGCCAGATTCTTTACCACTGAGCCACCAGGGAAGCCCAGGCAAGTCATGCTTTGAAGACATGTCTATAGTAAACTGTGTGCCTGAGGATAACAGCATCTAGACAACGGTGGTGAGGACTCTGTGTCTTCAGGTCTGAGCTCAGGCTTACCTGCTACCATGGTATCTGCCCATCGTGAGTGAGTGTCCATCAGCCGTCCTCAAAGGCTCAGAGACAGATCCTGGGTGACACTGTGCAGGGATCCCCAAAGTCTCAGAGAAGTACACACTCTTTGTAAAGGAAGGAGACTGGATGAGATAAAGTCACTATTCTTTCTTCCCCAGGATTTCTAGTTCTGATCAGGGAGCTGAGCTGCTCTGCGTCATCACTTAGAAGTGAAAGTGTTAGTTGCTTAGTTGCATCCAACTCTGCGACCCCATGGACTGTAGCCCTCCAGGCTCTGTCCATGGAATTCTCCTGGCAAGAATACTGGAGTGGTTGCCGTTCTCTTCTCCAGGGGATCTTTCCAGCCCAGGGACTGAACCTGGGTCTTCTGCATGCAGGCAAATTCTTTACCATCTGAGCCACCAGACATACATCCTTTTGGTTGTTGTTGTTATTAATGTCATTGACCTTCAACTGCCCTGGACATCTGCATGTGTGATTTTAAAAAGCCAGTGCAGCAGCACGGCCATTGAAGATGAGAAGACCATCAAAATCTGACCCAAGTCCCATTACCTGCAGGTTCTTGAGACGCTTGCTGTTAGAAATTAGGAAGAAAGTGCACCTGTATTGTGGAGACTGTTTCTTTTCAATTTTAGAGAAAAGGAGAGGAAAAAAGCAATTAGCACAGTCCTTTGAAGAATTACACAGCATGGGTGATAGCAGCTGAGATAAAGAGTGAGGAATCATTTTATGAGTTATAATTCATGCTGAGAAATTGATCAAGGGTGAATAAAGTGGTAACTTTTAAAGCAGAAAGACGATTCTCTTTGCCTATTTCTTTCAACTTAGGGATGCCTGGAGAAGTTCAGAGGGGAGGAATGAAAGAGATGAGGACTCAGACATGAGATAAAGTGCCATGCAATTCAAAACATTAGGAAGATTTAGAGGGATCCGTCAAACAAAGGCACCCAGCAGCTGTGATTCTCGGCTCTCAAGAGTGTACCTGGATTTGTGGAGAAAGATTTAGAAGCTTAATTTACATACATGAAAGTCCATTTTTAACTTCCAATGAAGAGGCTGTACCACCCAGTGTGGTATTACATCAGGTATTCCGTGTATCTCACAATAAATTTATTCTAGCCCTATCCTTCCTAACAGAATTGCAGAATGAGCTTTTCAGGTCAACTAATGTTTCTTCCACCTTCTCTCTTCCCTATCTCTCCTCTAACCCCCTTTTCCAGAGTGCTAACATCCCATTGGTCCTTCTTGTTTATTTTTCCTGACTTGGGCTTTACTAAGTCATTGGGAGGGATGGCTCATAGTATATTTTATCCTTGTCTTTAGCCAGCGTGTGCTGATTAGGAATGCCTTTGTCTATAAGTTCCCAGGTGGCTCAGTGAGTAAAGAATTCACCTTAATACAGGAGACATGGGTTCAATCCCTGGGTCTGGAAGATCCCCTGGAAGAGGAAATGGCAACCCTCTCCAGTATTCTGGCCTTGGAGAAATCCATGGACAGGAGCCTGGTGGGCTACAGTCCATGGGGTTGCAAGAGTCAGACATGACTGAGTGAATAACACTTTTCACTTTCAGTACACCGTGATCACTATTATTATTACTATTACTATTTTCTTTCAGGAAGGCAAAGGTGTTCCATAAGACTTCTGATCGTATCTCATTGGCCAGAGCTGAGCCTGACTTCCAGCAGATCATTGCCCTGGAGGACCGAGGGTACCCTTGTTGGCTGACACTGATTATGATTGATGTTTTGAGCTACAGAAGGGAGTAATTTTTCTGAGATCAAGGACATTTACATGCTATCGGATCAAATGGAGCTCTGCCGCCAAGAAGGTGGGTAGATAAGGTACCAGGAAGGCAGAAGACAGGGTCAGCCCTATACTATTTACGCCATTAAGTGTTGAAAGAGTCACTATTTTAAAGATGCCAATCAGGTGACCTGCCTAAGGAGGTATCTGCAGAGGTGGAAATGACAGTTTGCTTTGTATTAACTCAGACTTGCTTACTTCTTCAATTAGCGTTAACTGAGCACCTACTGAGTCAAGGCTCTGTACTGGGCTCTCTGGACACAGTACTAAGCCAGGAGGGCCAGGACTCATGCTCGTGGAGTTCACAGTGTAGAATGGGAGACCCACCCTGACAAGCCAGTGAATAGATGACCTCAGAGACTGAGAAGGGCTGCTAGAAGAAGCCAAGGGTGGAGAGACTCACTGTTGTGGAGGCGAATGTCTGGTTTCCGCTGAGCGGGGAAGTGGGGGCAGAGAGGCACGGAAAGGGTCTGATGTATTTGAACAGAGACCACAGTGATGACTAGAGATTGTATTAAATCAGTGACCACCCTTGAATTATGAGAGAATGAGCAGGTCTTCCTGTTCATTAGGTATAATGTATATGGTATAATGTATAGTTTCTCTGTGTGCAAGGTGGATCCGAATGATGGGTTACCATCACAGAGGGTCACCCACACCAGTCTCCACTTGGTTGACTTCACCCCTCTGTACAAGCATCAGCCATGTTTCTATAAGATCCAGGCAAGGTAAGAGCTAGGGCTGGGGGTGTGTGGAAAGGACGAGGCCACTAATATTAATAAAAGGTCCTCATCAGAGTAGTCTGCAGGGCACGGGGGACCTGTGGGTACTGGGTCCCAGGATGCCCTGAGTCTGCAGGTGACTGGTTCCAGCTGTGACCTGGTCAGTCCAACCATCCCCTTTCCTCTTCAGGGTGTGTCTTACTAATCCGTCTTCCAGGGTCTGACTCCTCTCTAGACGTAGCATCAAGGGCTGACACAGGATGTGGGGACCCACTAGGTGACCTTGAGGGTCAGCTCTGATCATTCCTTTCAGTCTGCTCTGCCATCTCTAATAGGAGTTGGCCCTGTTCCCTCCTCCGCTCAAGAGAGGTGACAAGTGAATGGAGAGTTGAAACATATGTCTGAAATCTGTGAAGCTGACAGAACCAGAAACTATGCTGAGGTGAAACTGACATTCAGACAAAGAACACGGTTTATGCTTCTCCAGAGGGATGAAATCAGCTGGGTGAAGACTGGCGTGGGGTGGCCCTCTGTGACCAGATTTCATTGGTGGGGAAGGTAATCCATTATTTTGGATTTGCTTCTATAGACAGAAAGACTGGGATATATACATTATACCTAAGGAATGGGAAAGCCTGCTCATTCTCCCATAATTCAGATGGCAGCCATTGATTTAATACAATCTCTAGGGAACTGACTGGCATGTTTAGGTTTTGTGGGTTTTTTTTTTCAAACAGAGATTAGTAGTTAGAAGGACTGTTTGCCCTTTCATAAGAGCCATTTCAAGGATGCACCTCAAAAGAGCAGGCGTAATGACCTGGGATGCTGAGGGTGACTAAACCCCAGGAAGGCCTCTCTATAAACTCTCAGATGCCACAGGCTGGCAGAAGGGAGGTGGAGACCTGGTCCCTGGCACTGAAGACCAGCCCTGGAGGAAGTTACCTGCTAGTTAAACCACCACCTGTCCATCTGGAGTGGCAACATCTTCCATCAGTCTCTCCCTGCCTTCTGGGTATGGATGGATTCCACCTGGAAAGCTCCTGAACCCACAGTCAGTGACACATGTCATAAAGAAAACAGTACCAGGTAATGGGATCAGAGGCTGGAGATGGTGGGGCTACTTTAGAGAAAAGGGCTCAGGGAGACCCTGCCAGGAGGAGTGTCTGAATCCCACAGAGGAGAAGGGGCCAAGTTGGCAAAGACTGGATGGGGGGGCCAGAGAGGGGCAGTTCCAGGCAGGGGAACAGCAGATGAAACAGCTCAGAGGAGGGCCGTGTTTTGTGTATTTAAATGATTTCTATAGATTTTTATATTTAATCATCTCAGTAACAGAAGAGCCGGAATTAGTCCCCATAGTAAAATCAATAACAACTTTAAGGAAATCATTTAGTGAAAGATCAAGCCCAGGGGTGTGGATCTCAAAATCTGTTCCCTGCTGAGTACTGAACTGCAGGTGGACGTGTGCCGGTGAGGCTCATATAATTTCCTGTTTATAGAAAGAGAGAGAGAAACTCCCAGAAGAAAGAAGAGATACGGACTCAGATTCCCCTTCTGGCAGAACTATGTTAAACTTCAGGCATGACCTTGGCCGAGCCAGCTGACCTCCCTGTCTCAGTTCCAGGTCTCTTTATGCGCAGTAATCTCTTCCCTTCTCTCTTCCCAGGGTGGTTGTGAGAACTGCAGGTGCAAAGGGGGTCTCAGAGTCAGGACACGGTGTGGAAAGGAAGGTACAGTGACTGTCACAGACACATGCCAGACTTTCTTGGGTCAAAAAACAAGTCATGGGACTTGTCTGGTGGTCCAGTGGCTAAGAATGCACCTGCCAAGACAGGAGACATAGCTTTGACCTCTGCTCTGGGAAGATCCCACAGTGCCTTGGGGCAACTAAGCCTCTGGGCCACAACAGTTGAGTCTGTGCCCAACAAAAGAGGCCCCACTAGAAAAAGTCAGCGTGCAGCAGTGAAGACCCAGGGCAGCCAAATATATGTAAAGAATCAATTAATCACAGCTGTGGTGTGTGATGGACTGGGTCGACCATCCTGCATATGCTATTAGGTTATTTCTCTAAGTAAAGATTGCATTTCAAAATGAAGCAGCACGGGAGGAAGGAGGGGTGGGATGAATTGGGAGACTGGAACTGACATATACACTACTATACATAAAATAGATAACTAATGAGAACTTATTGTATATAGCTCAGGGAACTCGACTCAGTGCCCTGTGGTGACCTAAATGGGAAGGAAATCCAAGAAAGAAGGGATATATATATCCCTTTCGATGGTTGGGTCAGGAAGATCCCCTAGAGGAGGAAATGGCAACCCACTCCAGTATTCTTGCCTGGAAAGTTCCATGGACAGAGTAGTCTGGTGGGCTACAACCCATGAGACTGCAAAGAGTTGGACACAATGAGCAACTGAACATACACACACACAGAGCTGGTTCACTTTGCTGCACAGTGGAAGCTAGCACAACACGGTAAAGCAAGTATTCAGTGTCAGTTCAGTTCAGTCACTCAGTCGTGTCCGACTCTTTGCGACCCCATGAACTGCAGCACGCCAGGCCTCCCTGTCCATCACCAATTCCCGGAGCTTACCCAAACTCATGACCATTGAGCCAGTGATGCCATCCAACCATCTCATCCTGTCGTCCCCTTTTCCTCCCGCCCTCAATGTTTCCCAGCATCCGATAAAATTTTTTTTAAAAATGAAGCAGCAACTGATTAGGGATTCTGAATACCATTTCCCGGGTCTCTTGAGAAATTGCACAAAAATCTGAGATATTCAGTGGCTGAGTTAGTGAGGAACTGTTGAAGGAAATTCGGGGCCAGGTGGTGAGTCCAAGTTCTCCCCGCTTCTAACTGGGGATCCTTGAGGGACACACTCAGCTTCTCAGAGCTTCTGTCTGTCAAGTGAAGACAGTCATCCAACTCAATGGTTTCGAGGTGTAGCCAACATCTGTCTCCTGACGTCACAAGCCTTCTGCTTTCTGGGATGCGCATGGGAGTTTCAGCATTTATAGCATCACTGATGAAAGTCATTTCCAAATTCCATCACAGCATACCAGTGTGGAAATTAGAGGAATTCCCTGGCAGTCCAGTGGTTAGGATTCCACATTTCCTCTGCAGGGGGCCCAGGTTCGATTCCTGGTCTGGGAACTAAGATTTTGCAAGTAGCCTGTGCATGTATGCATGCGCAGTTGTGTCCAACTCTTTTGAGACTCTATGGACCACAGCCCACCAGGCTCCTCTGTTCATAGGATTCTCCAGGCAGGAATACCAGAGTGGGTTGCCATTTCCTCTTCTAGGGGATCTTCTCAACCCAGGGATTGAATGGTGTCTTTTGCGTTTCCTGCATTGGCAGGCAGACTCTTAACCACTGCACCACTTAGGAGATGGGGTCCAAAAAAAAAAGAAAAAAAGGAAAAAGAAATTAGATCAGCTCTGGCATTAGCAAGCCCCTTGAACACTGAACAATATAAATTCCCTGGTTCAGGAACTGTCTCTATCCTCCACCATTCTCTATCCACTTTCCTGATAAAGAAAACTGCTTCTTAAATTGATCTATTAAGTAGAAGCATGAATTTTTTTCCTATCTCATAATAGGATCAGCTCAAATCAAACATCCAAATCTGGTACCCCAGAGGCCTGTCTTCCAAATTGGATTTAGAGGAGTTCATTTCTAGGATAGAAGCTGAAGGAAATGGCTAAGCTGCTTGAGGTTTCCTGCTCCCACGCAACCATAAATATTCTGACTTTCCATCTTGGGAGGAGGCAGGCAGGGGCACTGTCCCCCCATCAACTCTGGTAACAGACGATCCCTGAGTGGCCTGGGCAGGATGTCATAATAGCCCAGTCTCATATCTGCAACCCCTTTAGACCCAGGGGCTCATTTTTGAGAACAGTATGTTGACAGCATTGGAGAGGAGAGAGGAATATGGCTTCCCCAATGGCTCAATGGGTAACGAATCCATCTGTAATGCGAAGACACAGGAGACCCAGGTTCAATCCCTGGGTCAGGAATATCCCTGGAGGAGGAAATAGCAACCTGCTCCAGTATTCTTGCCTGCAGAATCCCATGGACAGAGGGGCCTGGAGGGCTACAGTCCATGGGGTTGAAAAAGTCAGACACAACGGACTGAACATGCATGCGTGTATATATACTTTCAGATTCTTTCCCATTGGAGGTTTTTACAAGATATTGAGTATAGTTCCCTGTGATATATAGTAGGTCCTTGTTGATTATCTATCTTACATACACGAGTGTGTATTTGTTAGTCCCAAATGCCTCATTTAAATTTAAAGTTTGTGATTGTTTTTCAGTTTAAGAGATGTTGAGACAAGTGGGATGCCAGATAGCTTCCCCAAACTCCTGAGGTATTTGTCAGAGGACAAGAAGGATTTTCTCTGCGTGAAGGTGAAGGCAGTCCGATTTTGTGTTTTTCTAACAAGGTAAATGCCAGGGACGATTCGTTTCTGTCTCATTTCACACAGCCTTGAGAAATGAGCCCATTTGCATGCTCTGAGACACTGGCAAAGAAACGATGGAGTTGGCTTTGCTCTAACACTAGAGATCAGAAATAGCGTTATCGCCGGCAGGTCCATCCATATGTATTTGTGCCCTGAAGTATGACTCGGAAGAGCTGGAGTGGCGTTGCAGAATTGCTTTGGATGATCATAATGTAGCAAATCATGTAATTGACAGATTAAGCCGGCTCAGTCAACATATCTCCTTGCCCTTTCATCTAAAGAAAATAAAGGGTTGAATGATTGTCACATAGGGACAGAGTCACACAGTCCAGTGTCTAAATGTCCAGAGCAGAAAATAGAAAGTTGACTGGATCAGGCACCCTTCTGAGAGCATCTGCTTCCAGTGGGCAGCAGTCAGTAAAACAGGAGATAGAATTTTCATAGAATTTGACTTATTGCTACCTCCTTTTAGCCTGATCTGAAAGATAACAATTCTAAGGGCTTTGGGGGCAAAAATAACTTTCCGTAAGATTTGCCATAGTAACACAACCTTCTTTCCATTATGCAGAGATATTAAAAAAAATATCTTAGCCAAACCAACTCTCCTGAGATGTGTCTGCTTCTAGGTGGGACATGGGGAGAGGGAAGGGGGCTTTGGCAGGCTTAGGGTTAAAGGGGAGGGGGCTAAACATTCAGACCTTCTCTAGCCAAGAAATTGCTACCATCTTCCTATGACCCATGTCACCTGCATATGTTCAGCCCCACCCACCTCACCTTCCCAGAGTTCATTTTTTTTCATTTATTTTTTTTTTATATTAGGATATACTTGATTTTCAGTGTTGTTTTAGTCTCAGGTGTCCAGCAAAATGGTTCAGCTATACATCTACACCTCCCCATTCTTTCTCAGGTTCTTTTCCCGTATAGGTTATTACAGAATACTGAGTGGAGTTCCCTGTGTTACACAGTAGGTCCTTGTTGTAGAATTCTCTTTTATCATTGTGTTTTTGTTCAGTCACCCAGTCATGTCTGAGTCCTTGCAGCCTCATGGACTGCAGCATGCCAGGCTTCCCAGTCCTTCACCATCTCCTGGAGCTTACCCAAACTCATGTCCATTGAGTCCGTGATGCCATCCAACTATCTCGTCCTCTGTCATCCCCTTCTCCTCTTGCCCTCAATCTTCCCCAGCATCAGGGTCCTTTCTAATGAGTCCGCTCTTCACATCAGGTGGCCAAATATGGGAGCTTCAGCTTTGACATCACTCCTTCCAGTGCGTATTCAGAATTGGTTTCCTTTAGAATTGACTGGTTTGATCTCCTTGCAGTCCAAGGAACTTTCTTTGGTGCTCAACCTTCTTTATGGTCCAACCCTCACATCCGTACGTGGCTACTGGAAAAAAGCATTGTATACAGTTATTCAAGTACCATCTGTGCTTTGGGCCCTCTCCTTGATTTTAGGTATAAGGCATACAAAAGGTACCCGTCACTTACCCTCAAGATTTTTACAGTGAAGCTGAGAGATATTAGCTGACCATGTTTCTGTATGCTAAGAGGAAGTATTTACAAGTGATATGGTTATATATTTAGACAAAGAGCTAATTCTCCCAAGAGGAAAATGTTTATCAGGGAAGGCTTTCAAGTAAAGATAACATTGAAATGGGGTTTTGAAGGCTGGGAAGGAGTTTGCTAGAGAGAACAGAGACCTGTGAGTAATAGAACAATAGTTACTCTTAATTGAGCACCAACTATGTGCCGCACGTACCTTGACATATTCAAAATGTATTATTACTGTTAATCAAGGCAACAGTATGAGTTATAGAAAGCCTTATACCCATTTTACAGACTAGGAAATTGACTTTCCCTGGGTAGCTTTTGAAACAGGCAGACTGTTCCTAAAACTTGGGTTCTGGGTTATCATATCACACTGCTGTTCTGGAAAGAGAGAAATCTGATGACACAGGGATAGTTGAAGAAAATGTGTGTATCTCACCTGCCCAAGGATTGGGATGTGTGTGACTCACAAGCCCTATGACTTTGGGGGCAGATAATCAAGTCCTTCTGAACCTCAGCTTTTTCACAAAGTGAGATGGGCAAGTGTCCTCTCTCCCAAGGGTTTATGAGAATCCCTTTCCTTTGTATTTCTCTCTTTCCTTCTCCTCCTCCTTTCTTCCCGACAGGTGTCTGTTACCTGAGTATCTATTACCTGCCAGATACCTGATAAGCCCTGGAAATGCAGCTTAAATGGGGTTGGGTGAAGAGGGGTTCTCAGTGCTGGATCCAAGTGACTCAGCCTCAGCTAATGGTCACAAGGCACTAAGCTCCAGGCGTGGATGGACCAGTGGTCCTTTGAGGAGCCCAGGGCACTGCAGGGCATTGACCACAGCATCCCTGGGTCAGAGGTCCATGTGCCTCTCCTTGTATATCTCTTTGACTCTACTTTTTCTGTATCCCTTTATTAAAAAAAATTTGGTTTATTTTTGGCTGCACTGGGTCTTAGTTGAGACATGAAGGCTTTTCTCTAGTTGCAGCACACGGAATTAATTGCCGAGACATGTGGGATCTTTAATTCAGGAATTAGACCGGAATCAAACCTGCATCCTCCTGCATTGGAAAACAAATTTTTAACCACCGGATCACCCAGGAAATCCCTCTCTGCATCTCATGATCTGTCTTGCCATCACCTTGTTCTGTTGGTTCTTATTTCTCTCTGTGTCCTTAGCTCTCCTCTCTCCTAGATTAGCTCTCTTTTGGAAGCAGTCCGACTTCCTCAGTCTTCCCTTCTCTGTTGACTCTGTCTCTCACTGCATGTTCTGTCTTCCTTCTTGACGTCTTCCTGTCTGCCTTCCTGCTTTTCCATCTTTGACTCTATTTAAGCATTTGGTTCTCAGCCTATGTCTCTCTCTCTCATCCTGTCTCTGTTTCTTGAGGGAGGCTGTGCTGGGTCCTAGAAGTGCGTGGCCTTCTCTAGTTGCAGCGTGTGAGTTTCATTGCCCTGTTGCATGTGGGATCTTAGTTCTCCAACCAAGGATCAAATCTGCACCCCTTGCATTGGAAGGTGAATTCTTAACCATTGGCCCACCAGGGAAGTCCCTCTCTATGTCTGTTTCTAGCACCATCTCCCTCTCCTGCTCCCTCTTTCTTCCATCTCCTGTTCAGACACCCGGAACAGGACTTGTCCAGGGGATCGGAACCAGCCACAGACCCAGCTACATCTCCCTATGACTGAATCCACCAGGGACCAGATGCTAGACCCTTACAACAGTGCTCACTCACCTTCAATGAGGTCATTGTTGTGAACCTCTGTCGTCTGCTTGTCCTATGGACTATTTCTCTCAGCAGCTCTGTCTAATCAGGTTTGGGCATTAATTAAATGACTGATATTTGCATGCTAGTTTGGTGGCAACTTGGTGTCGTATTAAATTTTAATTTGGCCTAAGCTTGATAAGAAGATTCCTTCAGTCAACAAAGACGCTTGTATTAACAGGTTACAGATGTAATTAGGCACAGCTTGACTGAACTGCTAATAGATTCAGGTACTGGAGAGGAATTAGAAATAAACACTTACACAGTTATTATTCATTGTTGGTGCTGGGGTATGTGAGCTGCAGGACCACCTGAATTATGGAAGCTGGGGGCATAAAAATGCAGAATCCATCCGCATTTAAACTTAGATGTTGTCAACATTTTCTCCCAGTCTCTTTTTGCTCTTGTTTCTTTATTTGTGAATCTTTCCCTCTTACCAGTCTCTCTCAGCTTGTGTGTTTGCTGTCTTCTCCATCTCTGTCTGGGTGGTGTAGCCACAATAACAAATCACCATACCATGGATAGGGCTTCCGAGGTGGCACTAGCGGTAAAGAACCCACCTGCTAATGCAGGAGACAGGAGACATAGTTCAATCCCTAGGTTAGGGAAGATCCCCTGGGGGAGGGCATGGCAACCCACTCCAGTATTCTTGCCTGGACAGAGGAGCCTGGGGGCTACCGTCCATAGGGCTGCAAAGAGTCAGACATGACTGAAGAGACTTAGCACACATGCATACAATGGGTGACTCAAAACTGCAGAATGTATCCTTTCAAAGTTACCGAGGTAGAAGGTCCAAAGTCAGCTTCAGCTTGGCCACAATCAAGGTCAGCAGCGTGCTGCTCCCTCCAGAGGCTCCAGGGGAGAATCTGATCCTCACCTCTTCCAGCCCCTTGGCTTGTGGCCCCAATCACACCAGTCTCCACTCCCAATGGCCCTTAAGTGTCAACGTGGATGGATTCTCCTCCCTATTCATGTCCCGTGCCTCTATAATGCGGGTGGGTCCTGCCAATTTATGTTTGAGCCTGTTAGACTTCTGAAGGACGGAGAGTGATTTGACCATGATGAGAAGTTGTGTGTGTGTTTGAGGGGGTGCTGGTGGTGCAAGAGGGAGAAAGAAAGAGGAAGGAAGAGGAGAGGAAGGGATGGGAGTGGAGCAGGGAGAGAAAAGAGAATCACTATGTTGACAAGTAGAGAAAAAGACAATTTTGAACTCTGAAAGGAGAAGGAATCACCAACAAAAATGTCCCCCCAAAGACCAAGCAGGTGATGGATATAAGCAGAACAGCTCAGGTGAACACTGAAGTGGAGATGGGCGTAATGTGGCACAAGCTAAGGGGACCAGAGGCCCAGATTCTCCCCTGGAGCCTCTGGAGGGCCAGTGCCCTGCTGACCTTGACTTTGGCCAAGTCACACTGATTTTGGACCTTCACCCTCCAGCATGATGAGAGGGTGTGCTTCTGTTAGCATCGCCTGGTGGTTTGTTTCAGCAGCCCCTGGAAACGAATTGGCTGCTTCTCCCTGTGTCACATTGTCCTCTGCATCCCTCCAATAAGGATCTCCAGTTGTATTCAGGATTCACCTGGATATTCCAGGATAATCTTATCCCCGTCTCAAGATGCTAAACTGAATCACATCTGTAAGTCTCCGCACCTTTTTTTTTTTTGTCGTTAAGGCGACATTTGCAGATTCCAGGGAGTAGGGTGTGGAAGCCGATATTTAGTCCGTCAGTCTGAATGCTGTTCTGTCTCTCTCCTGTTTTTTCTCCTTCTCACCACTCAGAGAAGGGGTCTCTCTTTTTATTTATTCTTGGTTGCACTGGGTCTTCGCTGCTGTGCTTGGGCTTCCTCTTGTGGTGAGCAGGGAGTACTCTCTAGTTGGGGTGTGCAGCCTTCTCATTGCTGTGGATTCTTGTGTTGCAGAGCACAGGCTCTAGAGCTTGGGCTCAGTATTAATAGTTATGGCACACAGGCTTAAGTTGCTCTGAGGCATATGGAATCTGCCTGGACCAGGGATCAAACCTGTGTCCCCTGCATTGGCAGGCAGATTCTTAACCACAGCACCACCAGGGAAGTCTGAGTAGTGGCTTTTCTGAGGATTCCTCAGCTGTTCCATTTTGACCCAGAACCAGAAATAACTGACTTTTTCAGTAGACCAGACAGATGGGAACATCTGTCTTGAGCTGCATCTCCCATTTGGAGCCATGTGGATGGAGACCAGAACAGATGTGCACAAGAGAACCCATCACTCCTCTTGACCTTGACTAAGAGAAAGGCTTTAACCAATGTGAGCAAAGTGATCACTTTTGACCTGCCCTGCCACCTCTGGGGTGGTAGAAACCAACTCCCTTCAGAAGATAATTGCCATCAAGCAATTGGGGCATTAGCCAAGAGCTGGTTCTTTGAAGTTGGGGCTTGACCATCTCTACTGCTTATCAGATGTTGGCCTTGGGCACACCTCAGCCTCGGTTTTCTATCCTGTAAAATGGGCACCTCCATTTTACAGGAGGAGGTGTAATGGCACCTCCTTTGGGAGTTGCTGTGCATTTCTGGGCTCTCTGTATCTTCCTCTTCTTCTCTTTCTCTGCCTTGTTTCTGTGACTCTGTCTTTATCTTTTCTTGTCTCTCAGCTTTCCTATTCTCTGCTTTGCAACCTGTGTTTCACTGTCTCTAGCTGTGTTTATTTTTAATAGGTTTTTTGGTACAAACTTTATTAATTTAATTAATTAATTTATTTATTATGCTGCACTGGGTCTTTGTTGCTGTGCACGGGCTTTCTCTAGTTGCCGTGTGTGGTCTCACTGTGGCAGCTTCTCTTATTGAAAAGCATGGACTCCATGGTGTGTGGGCTCAGTAGTTGTGGCACACAGGTTTAGTTGCTCTGGGGCATGTGGGATTTTCCTGGAGCAGGAATCAAACTGTGTCTGCTGCATTGACAGGTGGATTCGTAACCACTGGACCACCAGGGAAGTCCTCTAGTTGTGTTTAAGGTCCTCCAGTTAAGTCCTCTACTTCCCCTGCCTGCTGTCACTTTAGTCCTTTATTTGAGGAGATGGACTTTCTGTCTTGGTTGTGTTGTCCCTCTCTGTCTGCCTTTCTCTCTCTCACTCACCTTGATGGGGCTTCTGCTCACAGGGCCCTCTGCTGGTCCTCCACAGTACAGAAATAGGAGATCCCTCATCCCTTTGTTTGTTGTTTTAGTTGTTAAGTCATGTCTGACTCTTTTGTGACTATGGATTGTAGCTTGCCAGGCTCCTCTGTCCATGAGGTTTCCCAGGCCAGATCACTGGAGTGGATTGCCATTTCCTTCTCCAGGGAATCTTCCTGCCCCAGGGATTGAACCTGAGTCTCTTGCTTTGGCAGGTAGGTTCCTTACCACTGAGCTGCTAGGGAAGCCCAATCCCTTTACCCACCCACAGAAGCCTGAAAGATGCCTGTCTTCCAGTTCCTGGTCTATAGATGGAGGTTTGCATTGACTGATAGCAGACTTCACTTTTTCTGTTCTTTATTATTTATCCAGTAGAGAGAGAGAGACTCCGCCATGCATGGAATTGACCCAAGCCTCTTCTACCCAGGCCAGATCACTGGAGTGGATTGCCATTTCCTTCTCCAGGGAATCTTCCTGCCCCAGGGATTGAACCTGAGTCTCTTGCTTTGGCAGGTAGGTTCCTTACCACTGAGCTGCTAGGGAAGCCCAATCCCTTTACCCACCCACAGAAGCCTGAAAGATGCCTGTCTTCCAGTTCCTGGTCTATAGATAGAGGTTTGCATTGACTGATAGCAGACTTCACTTTTTCTGTTCTTTATTATTTATCCAGTAGAGAGAGAGAGACTCCGCCATGCATGGAATTGACCCAAGCCTCTTCTATTTTTTATTCACTGGGATGTGGGTATCATCCAGTTCAGGAACCAACACAGCAAAGACAAGTCACACTTGGCCTCCAGTGTTGATTACTGTGGCTCAGGGGGCATCAGTTAAGAGCATGTGCTTTGGAGTTTGGCAAATCCTGGCTCAGCACCTGACCAGGTGTGACCTTAGCTGAGTCACTTCCGTCTCAGCCTTGGTTTCCTCTTTTGTAAAATTGGTGTAATAATCGTACCTCCCTTTAAGGGCGCTCTTGAAATCTATGCCCCAACCAGTAATGCTGACGAAGCTGAAGTTGAACGGTTTTATGAAGACCTACAAGACCTTTTAG
>SJXQ01010269.1:0-31789 GCA_006408695.1 Aepyceros melampus
GAGGATGAGATGGCTGGATGGCATGACTGACTCGATGGACATGAGTCTGAGTGAACTCCGGGAGTTGGTGATGGACAGGGAGGCCTGGCGTGCTGCGATTCATGGGGTTGCAGAGTCGGACATGACTGAACGACTGAACTGAACTGATACTTTAGGAAGCTACCCTGACAGGAGTATTTTTCAGTACAGGAAAGTGTTAGAAGACTATATCTATCAAAAACTTTTCACTTTTTTTTTTTTAAATTAATACAAGCCAATTCTTTTGGCGTGATTCATGTCTTGGACGTGTGCAAGAAATACATTACCTTTTTGTTATTATCATATTATTTCCAGATTTGGCCATATGTTTCTCCTTGAATTGACTTGGTTCGGATAGTTGAAACTTTTGTCTGAGTTGCTTATAATAGTGATGACTCATTTGGTGTCATTTATGCTTGGTGTTCTTTTATTTAGAACCCTGTGTAATATGGAGTATTGTTACAAGTTGCAGTCAAGTTGCAGTCATCAGTCGAGGCTCTCTAGGAATCCACTTGAAAGCTGGAGTATGATGTACCCTATACTTACATACTATTTGACTCACTGCTTTAGAATGAAACATTGCTGTTTGATTTATGAGGTCTGGGACCTTAGTTCATTTATTAACTGTGTGTGTAAGTATGTAATGCAGTGAGAATAACAGTCTCATTATTCCCACATGGTCTCTAGTCTAATTGGGAAGTAAAAGCATACATGTATGAAAAATTCAATAAAAAATAAAATGTTTTTACTAAAATGAACCCTTTAAAATAGTGTCTATTTTGATTAGTGTTTTTAAGTAACAGCTTTCATTGTTTAAACATCTGGCTTTACACCTTACTTCTCATTCCAGCAAGAATGAGAAGTCCATTTTGCTCATGAAGGAAAACAAAGTTCAGAGAGGTTGACTTGTCTAAGATCAGATAGAAAGTTAAGAAAGTGTACAAATTCAAATCTGGGCTGTCTATAACCATAGACCCTGCCCATTCTTATTAATATAAATAAAGCTTAATAAGATAATATAAAGCTAAATATAGTAGATATTTAACCAATTTGAGGATGTCCATCTCAGCATCAGGATCCATTTTCTATGTTTGGGAAATGTTCTTCCTTAGAGCCTTGCCAGGCTCCTTGCAGTTAGGGCACAGACCTAGGCTCTGCCAATCAGATCCACTTGATCTCCAGACTGTGAATCTGTCACCAGTGACACCAGGAAGCAGAGGCCTCCCAGAATATATTTGGACAACATATGGCCTTCCCAGGGGGTGCTAGTGGTAAAGAACCCACCTGCTAATGCCAAGAGACATAAGAGATGCAGGTTCAATCCCTGGGTCAGGAAGATGCCCTGGAGAAGGAAATGGCAACCCACTCCAGTATTCTTGCCTGGGAAATTCCATGGACCAGGGAGCCTGACGGGCTGTGGTCCATGGTGTCCCAAAGAGTCAGACATGACTGAAGCAACTTAGCATGCATGCATGGGACTGGGGACAACAACGACAACCACATTTGATTGTCAAAGACCACAGTGACAGTGGCTCCCAGGACAGAATCCAGATTCTGGTCACTGAGGCTGCCTGAATGTGCTGAAAAGTCTGTGTCCAGCAGAAGTGTCAGGATGTGTTTAATTGACGAGTCCTGTGGTTTGCCTTTGAGAATTGTTTCTGGCTGTAAAATTCCTAAATGTGCCACTCTAGCCCTTTCAGAGAATATGTGAACTATCCAGCATCTTTTAAACAACCTTCACTCCTGCTTTAATTTGGCAGAGTTGGTTTCTTTTATTAGCATCCAAAGCCCTGACTGTTATTAAGAGTTGTGCCAGGAGAGGTTGCAGGCAATAGACCTTCAGAAAAATAGGGGAAGTATTAGTCACTCAGTCGTATCTGACTTTTTGCGACCCTATGGACTGTAGCCCGCCAGGCTCCTCTGTCCATGGAATTCTCCAGGCAAGAATACTGGGGTGGGTTGCCATTTCCTCCTCCAGGAGATCTTCCCAACCCACGGATTGGACCTGAGTCTTGCACAGAGCAGGGTTCTCCTGCGTTGTGGGCAGATTCTTTACCGTCTGAGTCACTAGAGAAGCCTGAAATTAATTACCTGTTCTGGGAGTAGGTAAGGTGAAATGGAAATCAAGCTGCTATTAAGAAACTGGACCTGAATAGCCACTGACATTTATGAAAACAAACAAACAAAAACCCAGTTATTGAAAAGATCACTTGCTGTCCCCTCAAGTGACACTTCCATTGAAGTCTGGTTTGTGAGACAATGATTACTATGAGAAGGCAGCTGAAGGAAGGAATTCAAGGACTGTATTGTGTGGCAATGGAGAGTTTACTAGCAGAAAATGAAAAACTCAAAGTATTTTTTCTCCTTGGAATAAAACCTACCACAAACCTAGAAAGCATATTAAAAAGCAGATACATTACTTTGCCTGCAAAGATCCATCTAGTCAAAGCTATGGTATTTCCGGTAGTCATGTATGGATGTAAGAGTTGGACTATAAAGAAAGCTGAGCACTGAAGAATTGATGATTTTGAACTGTGATGTTGGAGAAGACTCTTGAGAGTCCCTTGGACTGCAAGGAGATCCAGCCAGTCCATCCTAAAGGAAATCAGTCCTGAATATTCATTGGAAGGACTGATGCTGAAGCTGAAGCTCCAATACTTTGGCCACCTGATGAGAAGAACTGACTCGTTGGAAAAAACTCTGATGCTGGGAAAGACTGAGGGCAGGAGGGGAAGGTTACAGGGGATGAGATGGTTGGATGGTATCACCAACTCGATGGACATGAGTTTGAGCAAGCTCTGGGAGTGGTGATGGACAGGGAAGCCTGGTGTGCTGCAGTCCATGGGGTCGCAAAGAGTCAGACATGACTGAGCAACTGAACTGAATTGATTTTTCATTGGAAGATAATTGCTTTTCAGTATTGTTTTGGTTTCTGCCATATATCAACATGAATCAGCCATAGGTAAACATATATCCCTCCCTCTTGAACATCTCTCTCACCTCATTCTTCTCAAAGCTTTTAACTCTCAGCTCAAGACACCACTGAAAACCAGTCACTTGCTAAAACAGTGCTAAAAAGATTAATCTCTCTTTGCCATAGTTGGAATGCACACTCGAAGATTTAGCCTCCACGTTGCTTATGTCAATTTTATAATGTTCCCTTGTCCCTTACATGGAAATTCCAATTTCAGCTAACATAGGAGGCTAAGCAAAGGTCCCAACATCAGGTGGAGGCCAGTGAGAAAAGCTGGGTATTCAGCACAAACCATCAGGGACAATACAAATCCATCCTGACCCCACCAGTGTGAGCCCTATGGGCTTTTGTAGAAACCATCCAAAAGAATTACAAGATTTTGTTTGCTTATATTTGCAAAAATCCAGCTGATACAGATGGGAATGAATTCTCAGGATTGTTAACAAAGGATGGAGGAATGTGATTGAGATGAAGCAGAATGTGTCCCAGTTTGCACATGCAAGGCTAGTATTAGTTGCTCAGTCGTGTCCAACTTTTTGTGACCCTATGGACTGTAGCCCACCAGGCTCCTCTGTCCATGGGATTTCCCAGGCAGAAATAACTTGAGTGGGTTGCCATTTCCTTCTAGAGGGAATCTTCCCAACTCAGGGATCAAACCTACATCTCCTGCTTTGGAAGCATATTCTTTACTGTCTGAACCACCAGGGAAACCCCCAAAAGGTGTCACAGTTTGTGCATGCACTTATATGTAATTTTATATTGAACTGGGGGTGATTTTAGTTACTTTTAGTAGTCTACTGACAAAATTTGGACTGAACAGTGATCTAGACCTTCCTGGTATAATATAAGGAAGGGAAATTAAGACTTAAAGATGTAGGGAATTGGGAGTGAGTTTCTTGTATGCAATCCATTTACATAACTCCTAACTGTGGCCCCAAGTCCTCCTCACAGAGCCAAGCATTGAGAAATTCACGGTGAAGAGCACCCAGTCTTTTAGAAAATCCCTATAGAAGCTGCTCTTTGTGGACCTGGATGCAGTGAGAGGCGGCACAGTCGAAATGAGCTCTCCAATTTCACTCTGATACTAGAATCCCAGAGTGGCAGAAGCCATATAGCAGCCATAAATGTTGGAGGAAATCGGGGCTTGGGGGGCCATCGAGGGAAGGAGAGGCTGAGCCAGTGTGGTAATCGAAGGGGTCCAATCCCCAGAGAGCATTGGTATTTGCTAATCATTCTAGGTATTCTAGGAATGAACTATGTATACAACCTGCCAGGAGAACATTTGATTTGTCAGACAGTACCAACACCAATCAAACCCCCAGAACTCTAGGTATGATAATCAGATGTCCAACTTGAACTACCACATAAGAAAGTGTTGGCCTTTATACCCAGTTTCCAAACTTAAATTCTCAATACTAAAAGGAAGGCAGGGCTTCCATGGTGGCTCAGAGGTAAAGAACCAGCCTGCCAATACAGGAGACGTGGGTTTGATCTCTGGGTTGGAAAGATCCCCCAGAGAAGGAAGTGGCAGTCCTTTCCAGTATTCTTGCCTGGGAAATCCCATGGACAGAGGAGCCTGGCAGGCTACAGTCCATAGGGTCACAAAGAGTCAGACTTAGCAACTAAACAACAAATCAAAAGAAAGCTACACTGCCTTGAAAAAGAACTCAGTGCTACGATTGTAAGTATGTATTTCTTCCAGCCTCTTCTGCAAAGGGACCTTCAGCTATTGGGATGACAACATTGGGAAAATGCAGTGCCTGGACTTTTCAGGTATAGTACACAAATTTCTCTGAGTTAACACTAATTTCTGAGGGGCCAGAACCCCACTGTGACTATCAGTCAGGATGAGGGCTTACAGGGATCAGGTAATAATAGAGTTTTGAGTTGAATCTATATCAGCTGAACCTGGACTCACCTCTGTTACTAGTTTTATGATTACAATTAAAACACCTCAGCAACTGCAAAATCCCTTTATTGACACTGATACATGAAACAAAGGTTATTGTGATAAGAAGAGCCCAGTGGAAGCCCCTGGAATTCTTCCTAGTGGTTTTTAAAAAATGCTTAATACACTCATTAAACAATTTTTGTTGAATGTCGGCTATATGTCAGACACTATGGCAGTGGTCATTTATGAGGGAACAAAGCAAACAAAAAAAATCTGCCTTGGTGGAGCAAAAGTCCTGGAGGAATGAGACAAATTAATAAGGCAAATATATGGTATGGCAGGTTCAGTTCAGTTCAGTCGCTCAGTTGTGTCTGACTCTTTGCGACCACGTGGACTATAGCATCCCAGGCCTCCCTGTCTATCACCAACCTCCGGAGCCTACCCAAACTCATGTCCATCACGTCACTGATGCTATCCAACCATCTCATCCTCTGTCATCCCCTTCTCCTCTCGCCTTCAGTCTTTCCCAGCATCAGGGTCTTTTCCAATTAGTTAGTTCTTCGCATCAGGTGGCCAAAGTATTAGAGCTTCAGCTTCACCATCAGTCCTTCCAATGAATATTCAGGACTGATTTCCTTTAGGATGGACTGGTTGGATATCCTTGCAGTCCAAGAGACTCTCAAGAGTCTTCTCAAACACCACAGTTCAAAAGCATCAATTCTTCAGCACTCAGCTTTCTTTATAGTCCAACTCTCCCATCCATTCATGACTACTGGAAAAACCATAGCTTTGACTAGATGGACCTTTGCAGGCAAAGTAATGTCTCTGCTTTTTAATATGCTGTATAGGTTGTTCATAGCCTTTCCTTCAAGGACCAAGTGTCTTTTAATTTCATGGCTGCAGTCACTATCTGCAGTGATTTTGGAGGAGAAGAAAATAAAGTCTCTCACTGTTTCCATTGTTCCCCCATCTATTTGCCATGAAGCAATGGGACCAGATACCATGCATCTTAGTTTTCTGAATGTTGAGTTTTAAGCCAACTTTTTCACTCTCCTCTTTCACTTTCATCAAGAGGCTTTTTAGTTCTTCTTCACTTTCTGTCATAAGGGTGGTGTCATCTGCATATCTGAGGTGATTGATATTTCTCCCAGCAATCTTGATTCCAGCTTGTGCTTCCTCCAGCCCAGCATTTCTCATGATGTACTCTGCATATAAGTTAAATAAGCAGGGTGAAAATATACAGCCTCCCCCATCTATTTGCCATGAAGCAATGGGACCAGATACTATGCATCTTAGTTTTCTGAATGTTGAGTTTTAAGCCAACTTTTTCACTCTCCTCTTTCACTTTCATCAAGAGGCTTTTTAGTTCTTCTTCACTTTCTGTCATAAGGGTGGTGTCATCTGCATATCTGAGGTGATTGATATTTCTCCCAGCAATCTTGATTCCAGCTTGTGCTTCCTCCAGCCCAGCATTTCTCATGATGTACTCTGCATATAAGTTAAATAAGCAGGGTGAAAATATACAGCCTTGATGTACTCCTTTCCCAATTTGGAACCAGTCTGTTGTTCCATGTCCAGTTCTAATTGTTGCTTCTTGACTTGCCATGGAAAAAAAAAAGTCAGGCTTGGCGTGGCAGTGAAGGGATTGCTTCATTTCTCATAGAGCCAACTGGGATTAGAATTGAGGAATTAGGGGCTGCTGTAGGGGTCCTAGACCTCTTGAGGTGACCAATGTAAAGACAGATTGAGGGAATAATGAAATAATAGATAATACCAAATGCAAAACAAGCGAACCAATAACCATTTTCACATGGTGGAAGGAATCAGAAAGTCACCAGCAGGGGCTTGAAAGATGCAAGGATGATATTGTCTATCTCATCTCCATGTCAAATGTGTCTGCCTGGTAGATGCAGGTGGCAAATTGGTGTTGGAGAGAAAGTTTTTGTGTTTCTCTATCAGGATTTAAGCTAAGCATGCCACATAGCGAATCCATCTCTTTGTGGGTGATCAGTCAATACCACATTATATATTTGAGTTCTTATTCTACTTGATACATCTTTCCTTATAGCTCAGTCAGTAAGGAATCTGCCTGCAATGCAGGAGACCTGGGTTTGATTCCTGGGTCAGGAAGATCTCTTGGAGAAGGAAATGGCAACCCACTCCAGTATTCTTGCCTGGAGAATACCATGGACAGAGGAGCCTGGCAGGCTGCAGTTCATGGGGTTGCAAGAGTCGAACAGGACTTAGAGACTAAACCACCACCACCTACTTAAAACTGTGATCTTTTGCACTGATATTGATAAAGTATTTAACAGTTCAGCTGGTCTCCATGGAATGATGCTAGAGAGTCAAGTACTTGGTAGTGTTTGAAAACTATTCTCCATAGCTTGACTGATTGTTACATTGTTTGTTTCATGAATGGCCTCCTTTTCCATTGTTTTATTGTCATTAATCAGTGGGGTAGTCTGCTTGGTGTTGCTGTTAAACTGAGATTAAAATCTGTTTGTTAGGGTGCTTTCAAGGAAGTTTAGTACAATAAGAGAGGAATGATTTATGCAAAAGTTTATCTTTCAGCACTTTTATTTTCAGAGCCCACTCAGTTTGATACATTGAGTGAAACTTTTGACCTTGATCTAGCAAACTTTGGATTTGATCCCAAACATTAAAGTACAAAGAGAAGATTTCCTCCTGTTAAATGTATTTCTTTGCTAACAAGATTAAGAAAAATAATGTCATTTCACTTTTCTGCAAGATATGACTTGGCTGACATATTATCTATACTAGTTTTATTTTTGTAAAAAGCTTTTTATTCTGTTATAAAGTAAGCATATTTACTAAAGAAAATCTGGAAAAGTTAGAAAAGAGTAGAGGGAAATGAATTCACTTTTATCAATACATGACAGATTACCACAGGCGTAGCAGCTTGAAGGGGCTACCCATGCCAGTATTCTTGCCTAGAGAATCCCATGGACAGAAGAGTCTGATGGGCAACATACAGTCCATAGGGTAGCAAAGAGTTGGACATGATTGAAGTGACTTAGCATATACACAGTAGCTTGAAACAATGTACATTTAATATCTCACAGTTTCTGTGGGTCAGGAGTCTGGGCATAGCTCAGCTGGATCCTCTGCTCAGTGGCTGCCTTCATGGTGTCACTAGGGACTGTGGTCTCATCTGAGGTCTATGGTATGACTCCAGGTCTAAGTTGTTGTTAGCAAAACTCATTTCCTGCAGCTGTAGAACTCATGCTGCCTAACTTCTTCAAGCCACAGGCATTTCACCTTTCAGGGAAGATCTGGGCCAGCCTTCAAAGAACTCACCTGATTAGACCAGGCCCACCCAGGATCACCCCCATTTTGGTGAACTCAGCTGATGAAGGGCTTTGGTTATCACTGCAAAATCTCTTCACCTTTGCCATATAATGCAACTAAATCATAGATAAGGTATCTCATCATATTCACAGGTTCAGCTAACACGCAAGGGGAGAGGACTATACACAAACATGGGTCAACTTTGAATTCTGACAACCACAGCAAAAACACTCAGCCTATAATAACAGCCTCAATATTTTAAGGTACTTCTTTTATTCTTTTCCTGTGTAGTGTGTTCTTTACATAAGAGGTACTAAATTTGGGATAACATTTTCCTAGACTTTTATGCAAAAGTAAAAAGACAACTAAACTCTCATGAACCCCTCACCCAGCTTCAACAATTATCATCATAACATTTTGAAGTTTAATCATTTTTCATTATTATTCTCATTATAGCAGTTTTCTCAATTCATTCAAAAATATTTAAAATATCATTTATCTCTTTACGGAATTAGTGCATTTACTGAATGTTGACTATATACGAAGATAGACTAAGCAAAAGAGATAAGGCCTTGCCTTCAAAGAGCTTATTGTCAAAAGTGTCTTGCCAGTAAAAACGCAGTTTCATGAATTTGAGCAAACTCCAGGAGGTAGTAAGGGATAGAGGCGTCTGACATGCTGCAGTGCATGGGGGTTGCAAAGAGTCAAACACGACTTATTGACTGAACAACAACAACAATGATGTGTGCAACTTGTAATATAAACTGAGACTGCTAAGGGAGGAAGAGATACCAAACCCAGTTTTGAGGACTCCTAGGAGTTCCCCTAAAGGAGAAATGTATGGCATATGATATGCCATATATATTACTTAAAATGTTTTTGTCGGCTATTTCCTTTTAGAGCCTGAGTTTCAAGGTTCGTGAATTTTTTTTTTTTTTTTTTGCTGCTGTTAATGCAATGTCCAGATTGTCGTTTGGCATATAGTATATAATCAATACATTTTTGAAGGACAAGTAAGAACCATAGTAATTAGACAAAAGGAGAGGAAACCATAGGGGTAGGGGTCTGGTGTTTTCTGCAAGTACACCATGTGAGCAAAGTTCTAGAGACAGGAGGTCAGGGCTCATACTATTATTATTAGCAGCAGTGTCCACCATACTGGACAAATGTCCCACAATTTACTTAAATAGTCCCCACTGTTGATTAGTTTCAAATTTTTATTGTACAATTATGCATATTTTTGCTAATAAATCTTGTACTTCTTAGATATTATTTAAGTAGACTGGAGTCCAGAAGTGAAATGACTGGGGCAACAATTTGACCTTTGTAGACGCTTCTGATGCATGTGTCAATGAGGGTTTGGTCAGAGAACAGAACCATAGAGAAGAGTAGAAAAGATTTATAGTAAAGCATTAAAAGGCTTTACACAATTTGGAGAGAGAATCTAGGTTGAGCTTCCAGGAATAAGTCTCAATGTCATACTCAGAACTGGGCCAGCAAGGGGACTGATGCCTCTACTAGGAAAGGTCAGGAAGCCACCTGGTGAGTCGAAATGTGGCCACCACAGTTGCCATGTGCAAAGCCACACTGTGCCAGCTAAAACCCATGCTAGCAAATGATGGCCCATATTTGAAACCCAAAAAGCAAGTGGGGGAATATTGGCCATTCCTGTCACCCTGTCACCATAAACCCAAATGTCTCCACATCTGTTCTTGCCAGAAGATATGCCCCAGCGGCCAAGAATGGCCACCACTTCCCGCCTGCTTTCCAAATCCCACCAGGGGCATGAAATTGACATCTCCTGCATTGACAAGCAGGTTCCTTAACACTAGCGCCACCTAGGAAGCCCACACCACCTCAAATCATATGAGAATCGTGGCTACCAGAAACTTTGGAATATGAATTTTCAGTTTTCTGGCTTTGGCAGTTTAGCAGGTGTTTAGGGAACTATTTTAGTGAAGAAGGAGATAGGAGTGCTGTTGAGTGAGTACCCATCTAGCACATCCACTGAAGGGCAGGTTGTCAAGTTGCTTCTAAAAGAATTATACAGGTTGTGGTCCTCTCAGGAAGAGACTGATGTGGAAAAGTACTGGTTTCATAGCACTGAACTCCACTGTTGTATATAGTTTCCTAAACACCTTTATAGGAGGTAAACTTTTGGATGAACTGGAGTAGTATCAAGCCTTTGACATTGTTTGATGACTTACGAGGTTGACCACTTTCCCAAATACTTGATAACAAGTGTTATGTTTTTTGAAGTCACTAGACATCTTGTTCGGAGAAGACAATGGCACCCCACTCCAGTATTCTTGCCTGGAAAATCCCATGGACGGAAGAGCCTGGTAGGCTGCAGTCTATGGGGTCGCAAAGAGTCAGACACGACCGAGTGACTTCACTTTCACTTTTCACTTTCATGCATTGGAGCAGGAAATGGCAACCCACTCCAGTGTTCTTGCCTGGAGAATCCCAGGGATGGGGGAGCCTGGTGGGCTGCCATCTATGGGGTCACACAGAGTCGGACACGACTGAAGCAACTTAGCAGCAGCAGCACACATCTTGTTGCCATGAAACTATTAGGTTCTTAATAGATTTTTCCTGGTGAATTTAAATGTGTATAAGCATACTGTGGGCAAGATTCCCTAGAAGAAATGGAGTAGCCATCATAGTCAACAAAAGAGTCCAAAATGCAGTACTTGGGTGCAATTTCAAAAATGGTAGAATGATCTCTGTTCATTTCTAAGGCAAACCATTCAGTATTACGGTAATCCAAGTCTATGCTAAGTCACTTCAGTCGTGTCCGACTCTGTGCAACCCCATAGACAGCAGCCCACCAGGCTCCCCCATCCCTGGGATTCTCAAGGCAAGAACACTGGAGTGAGTTGCTATTTCCTTCTCCAATGCATGAAAGTCTATGACCCGAACAGTAATGCTGAAGAAGTTGATGTTGAATGGTTCTACGAAGACATACAAGATCTTCTAGAACTAACACCCCAAAAAGATGTCCTTTTCATTACAAGGGACTGGAATGCAAAAGTAGGAAGTCAAGAAACACCTCAAGTAACAGGCAGATTTGGCCTTGGAGTATAGAATGAAGCAGGGCAAAGGCTAATAGTTTTGCCAAGAGAACGCACTGGTCATAGCAAACACCCTCTTCCAAGAACACAAAAGAAGACTCTATACATGGACATCACCAGATGGTCAACATCAAAATCAGACTGATTATATTCTTTGCAGCCAAAGATGGAGAAGCTCTATACAGTCAGCAAAAAGAAGACCAGGAGATGACTGTGGCTCAGATCATGAACTCCAGTTCACACTTAAATTTAAGAAAGTAGGGAAAACCACTAAACCATTCAGTTCAATTCAGTCTCTCAGTCATGTCCAACTCTTTGCGACCCCATCAATCGCAGCACGCCAGGCCTCCCTGTCTATCACCAATTCCCAGAGTTCACCCAAACTCATGTCCATCGAGTCAGTGATGCCATCCAGCCATCCCATCCTCTGTCGTCCCCTTCTCCTCCTGCCCCCAATCCCTCCCAGCATCAGGGTCTTTTCCAATGAGTCAACTCTTCACAAGAGGTGGCCAAAGTATTGGAGTTTCAGCTTCAGCATCAGTCCTTCCAATGAACACCCAGGACTGATTTCCTTTAGGATGGACTAGTTGATCTCCTCACAGTCCAAGGGACTCTCAAGAGTCTTCTCCAACACCACAGTTCAAAGGCATCAATTCTTCAGCACTCAGCTTTCTTCACAGTCCAGCTCTCACATCCATACATAACCACTGGAAAAACCATAGCCTTGACTAGACGGACCTTTGTTGGCAAAGTAATGTCTCTGCTTTTCAATATACTATCTAGCTTGGTCATAACTTTCCTTCCAAAGAGTAAGCATCTTTTAATTTCATGGCTGCAATCACCATCTGCAGTGATTTTGGAGCCCCCAAAATAAAGTCTGACACTGTTTGCACTGTTTCCCCATCTATTTGCCATGAAATGATGGGACCAGATGCCATGATCTTCATTTTCTCAATGTTGAGCTTTAAGCCAACTTTTTCACTCTCCACTTTCACTTTCATCATTTTCACTCTCCACTTTCACTTTCATCAAGAGGCTTTTTAGTTCCTCTTCACTTTCTGCCATAAGGGTTCAGGTATGACCTAAATCAAATCCCTTATGATTATACAGTGGGAGTGAGAAATATATTTAAGGGACTAGATCTGATAGACAGAGTGCCGGATAAACTATGGACGGAGGTTCATGACATTGTACAGGAGACAGTGAGAAAGGCCATCCCCAAGAAAAAGAAATGCAAAAAAAAGCAAAATGGTTGTCTAAGGAGGCCTTACAAATAGCTGTGAAAGAAGAGAAGCAAAAAGCAAAGGAGAAAAGGAAAGATATACCCACTTGAATGCAGAGTTCCAAAGAATAGCAAGGAGAGATAAGAAAGCCTTCCTTAGTGATCAGTGGAAAGAAATTGAGGAAAACAATAGAATGGGAAAGACTAGAGATCTCTTCAAGAAAATTAAAGATACTAAGGGAACATTTCATGCAAAGATGGGCTCGATAATGGACAGAAATGCTATGGACCTAACAGAAGCAGAAGATATTAACAAGAGGTGGCAAGAATACACAGAAGAACTGTACAAAAAAGATCTTCACAACCCAGATAATCACGATGGTGTGATCACTCACTTAGAACCAGACATTCTGGAATGTGAAGTCAAGTGGGCCTTAGGAAGCATCACTATGAACAAAGCTAGTAGGGGTGATGGAACTCCAGTGGAGCTATTTTAAACCCTAAAAGATGATGCTGTGAAAGTGCTGCATTCAACATGCCAGCACATTTGGAAAACTCAGCAGTGGCCACAGGACTGGAAAACGTCAGTTTTCGTGCCATCCCAAACAAAGGAAATGCCGAAGAATGCTCAAACTACCGCACAATTGCACTCATCTCACACGCTAGTAAAGCAATGTTCAAAATTCTCCAAGCCAGGCTTCAGCAATACGTGAACTGTGAACTTCCAGATGTTCAAGCTGGATTGAGAAAAGGCAGAGGAACCAGAGATCAAGTTGCCAACATCCATTGGATCATGGAAAAAGCAAGAGAGTTTCAGAAAAACATCTATTTCTGCTTTATTGACTATGCCAAAGCCTTTGACTGTGTGGATCACAATCAACTGTGGAAAACACTTAAAGAGATGGAAATACCAGACCACCTGACCTGCCTCTTGAGAAATCTGTATGCAGGTCAGGAAGCAACAGTTAGAACTGGACATGGAACAACAGACTGGTTCCAAATAGGAAAAGGAGTATGTCAAGGCTGTATATTGTCACCCTGCTTATTTAACTTATATGCAGAGTACATCATGAGAAACGCTGGACTGGAAGAAACACAAGCTGGAATCAAGATTGCCGCGAGAAATATCACCTCAGATAGGCAGATAACACCACCCTTATAGCAGAAAGTGAAGAACTAAAGAGCCTCTTGATGAAATTGAAAGAGAACAGTGAAAAAGTTGACTTAAAGCTCAACATTCAAAAAACTAAGATCATGGCATCCAGTCCCATAACTTCATGGCAAATAGATGAGGAAACAATGGAAATAGTGGCTGACTTTATTTTTCTGGGCTCCAAATTCACTGGAGTTGGTGACTGCAGCCTTGAAATTAAAAGACGCTTGGTCCTTGGAAGAAAAGTTATGACCAATCTAGACAGCATATTAAAAATCAGAGACATTACTTTACCAACAAAGGTCCATCTAGTCAAGGCTATGGTTTTTCCAGTAGTCATGTATGGATATGAGATTTGGACTATAAAGAAAGCTGAGTGCAGAAGAATTGATCCTTTTGAACTGTGTTGTTGGAAAAGACTCTTGAGAGTCCCTTGCAGTGCAAGGATATCCAACCTGTCCATCCTAAAGGAGATCAGTTCTGGGTGTTCATTGGAAGGACTGATGTTGAAGCTGAAAGTCCAATGCTTTGGCCACCTGATGCAAAGGGCTGACTCATCTGAAAAGACCCTGATACTGGGAAAGATTGAGGGCAGAGAAGGGGATGGCAGAGGATGATATGGCTGGATGGCATCGCTGACTCAATGGACATGAGTCTGGGTACATTCAGGGAGTTGGTGATGGACCAGGAGGCCTGGTGTGCTGCAGTTCATGGGGTCACAAAGAGTTGGACATGACTGAGCAACTGAACTGAACTGAACCATACCTCAGAAGTATTGTGGATTTGATTCTAGACCATCATTGCTTTATTTGTTCACAATAAAGTGAGTATCACAATAAACCAAATCACATACATTTTGGGGTTTCTCAGAACATATAAAAGTTAGGTTTATGCTATACTGAAGTCTTTTAAGTGTATAAAGCATTATGCTGAAAAAAATCCATATACATACCTTAATTTAAAAATATTTTGTTGCTAAAAATGCTAAGAATAGAGGATCTTGACTCCATATTAATGGTTGCTGACTGATCAAGTCTGGGGTGGCTGTAGCAATTTATAAAAGTAAGGCTAAAATGAAGTATGCCACATCAGTTGAGCAATTTCTCATGAGCAATTTCTTTGTCACACACAATTCTGTTTGATAGTATTATACCCACAGAACTTCTTTCCAAATTGGAACCAGTCCTCTCAAACCCTGCTACTGATTTATCAATTAAATTTATGTAATATTCTAAATCATTTGTTGTCATTTCAACAAGCTACATGGCCTCTTCATCAAGAGTAGTTTCCATTTCAAGAAACCACTTACTTTGCTCATTCATAAGAAGCATTTCCTGATCTGTTAAAGTTTCATCAGTGATGGCAGAAGTTCAGTCACGTCTTCAGTCTCTGCCTCTAGTTCTCTTGTTATTTCCACCACATCTGCAGTTACTTCCTCCACTGAAGTCTTGAAACCCTCAAAGTCATCCATTAGGGCTGGATTAAATTCTGAACTCTTGTTAATGTTGGCATTTTGACCTCTTTCCATGGGTCATGAATGTTCTTAATGGCATCGAGCATGGTGAATCCTTTCCAGGAGGCTTTCCATTTATTTTGTCATTATATGGCAGCTATAACCTTATAAAATGTACATCTTAAATAAGAAGACTTGAAAATCAAAATTACTTCTTGATCCATGGACTACAAAATGGATGTTGTATTAGCAGATGTGAAAACGACATTAATCTCATCATACATCTCCATCAGAGCTCTTGGGTGACCACATGCCTTTTCAATGAACAGGTATGTTTTGAATGGAATCTTTTTTTTTTTATTTTTATGAGCAATTGGTCTCAACAATGGAAAATATTCAATAGATCATGTTGCAAACAGAGGTGCTATCATCCAGGCTTTATTGCTCCATTTATAGAGCACAAACAGAGGAGATTTAGCATAAATCTAAAAACCTAGGATTTTTGGAATGGGAAATGAGCATTGGCTTCCACTTCAAGTCATCAGCTGCATCAGCCACTAAACAAGAGAGTTAGCCTGTCCTTTGAAGTTTTGAAGCCAGGCATTGACTTCTCCCCTCTAGCTATGAAAGTCCTAGATGGCATCTTCATCTTCTGAGAGAAGGCTATTTTATCTACATTGAAAATCTGTCTTTAATTATCTTTATTAGTTACATTAGCCAGCTCTTCTGAATAACTTGCTACAGCGTCTATACCAGTCCTTGCTTCTTCATCTTGCAATTTGATGTTATGGAGATGGCATCTTTCCTTAAACCTCATGAACCTATCTCTTCTAACTTCAAGCTCTTCCCCTACAGCTTCCTCACCTCTCTGTCTTCACAGATCAGAGCCTTGCCCTGGATTAGGCTTTGGCTTAAGGGAATGTTGTGGCTGGTTTGATATTCTATCCAGGCCACTAAAAGTCTGTGTATCATCAACAAGACTGTTTCTTATCATTGGTGTGTTCTTTGGAGTATCACTTTTAACTTCCTCCAAGAACTTTTCCTTTGCATTCACGATTTGGATAACTGGCCCAAGATGAAGTAGCTTTTATTCTGTTTTGGATCCTGACATGCTTTCCTCACTAAGCCTAATCCTTTCTAGTTTCTTATTTAAAGTGAGAGACATGCAACTCTTCTTTCCACTTGAACACTTAGAGGCCACTGTGTGTGTGTGTGTGTGTGTGTGTGTGTGTGTGTGTGTGTTAGTCGCTCAGTTGTGTCCCACTCTTTGTGACCCCATGGACTATACCCTGCCAGGCTCCTCTGTCCATGGGGATTCTCCAGGAAAGAATATTGGAGTGGGTTGCCATGCCCTCCTCCTCCAGGAGGCCACTGTAGGGTTGTCAATTGGGCGCATTTCAATATTGTTTTGTCTTGGGGAAGAGAGAGTCCTGAGGAGAGGGAGAGATGGGGAATGGCTGGTCAATGGAGCAGTGAAGACACAGATATTTATTAACTACCCCATCTCATATGGTGCAGTTCACAATGCTCCCCCAGATAATTAGAATAGTAATGTCAAAGATCACTGATCACTATACAAATATAATATGAAAAAGCTTGAAATATTACAAGAATTCTTAGATTTAAATCTTTATAAACTGTTTTAAATAAACCAAGATTCTATTTATTTATATATAAATATAACAAAGGTATAATTATATTTTAAGCCAAGGTAACTGTTTTTAATATTGCAGTTTTATAATATATTGAAACATCTTATAGCATAAATCTTTGTTTTTAAAATTTTCTTTGACCTGCTTCCTCATCTTCAGATAATATCAAAGCTTGTCAGAGTTACTTGCCATTTCACTTATGCTATAAGAACATTGCAAATACTGATGTTAATCCGTAATTTTACAAATCTCTATTTGTCCATACAACTGTTCAAACTGAATGTTTTCTTTTGCATTTGGAATAGATTAGCAAACATTATACATTCTAACAAAGGATAAAAGAGCTTTATTTTGCAGCTTTTTAGTACAGTTCTCTGAGAAGCTCAAAGAGGATTCTCAATTGTATTTTATACGGCAATTGCTTACAGGGTAGGTTGTTATGAATTATTATTCTTTCTTTTTCTCTTTATATTGGTAGAGTCTTTAGTTTGTATTTTACCACCATGCTTCCTTGAATCCAGCCCCTTTGGGTTTTCTAGGTTAGAGAGGACCAGGCTGCCATTTGGACTATGTTTGCAAACAAAGCATGCTGCTCCTGCATGCTCCCCTATATTTACAAAGTACCAAAATAAATCATATTATTTTATTTTGGGAATCTCTTATTTACAAGGCACAGATGCACTAAGCTGTGCTACATAAGGGCATAATCAGGGATTTCATGGGATTCTCAGAAGAAGAGTATAGTTGGGAGCCGGGTGCCTCTTATGTATCAGATGCTTTCTCTCTCTCCCTGCCTATGCCTTTCTCTTAAAATTTAATTAATTAATTTGTTTGTTTATTTATTATTTTTGGCTGTGCTGGGTCTTCATTGCTGCTCTCGGTTCTCTCTAGTTGCGGTGAGCAGGGCCTACTCCCTAGTTCCAGTGTGTGGGCTTCTCACCGCGGTGGCTTCTCTTGTTGCAGAACACCAGCCTCTAGAGTGCAGACTTTGTTCTGTACACAGGATTAGTTGCCCTGTGGAATGTGGGATCTTCCCAGACCAGGGATCGAACTCATTTCCCCTGCACTGGCAGGTGGATTCTTAACCACTGGACCACAAGGGAAGTCCCTCTTTACCTGTTTCCAGGTCCTCCTCTCTTGTGACTTTCTGCTTCTCCTTGTGTGTGTGTTGCCTTTTATTATCTTCTCTCTGTGTGTACACTAAGCTTCCTTTCAGTTGAGTTCAGTTCAATCACTCAGTTGTGTCTGACTCTTTGTGAGCCCATGGACTGCAGCACGCCAGGCCTCCCTGTCCATCACCAACTCCCGGAGTTTACGCAAACTCACGTCCATCAAGTCAGTAATGCCATCCAACCATCTCATTCTCTGTTGTCCACTTCTCCTCCCACCTTCAATCTTTCCCAGAATCCGGGTCTTTTCCAATGAGTCAGTTCTTTGCAGCAAGTGGCCAAAGTACTGGAGCTTCAGCTTCAGCATTAGTCGTTCCAATGAATATTCAGGACTGATTTCCTTTAGAATGGACTGGTTGCATCTCCTTGCAGTCCAAAGGACTCTCACGGGTCTTCTCCAACACCAAAGTTCAAAAGCATCAGTTCTTTGGTGCTCGGCCTTTTTTACAGTCCAACGCTCACATCTATACATGACTACTGGAAAAACCATAGCTTTGACTAGATGGACCTTTGTTGGTAAAGTAATGTCTCTGCTTTTTAATATGCTGTCTAGGTTGGTCATAACTTTTCTTCCAATGAGCAACCGTCTTTTAATTTCATGGCTGCAATCACCATCTGCAGTGATTTTGGAGCCCCCCAAAATAAAGTCTGGCACTGTTTCCACTGTTTTCCCATCTATTTCCCATGAAGTGATGGGACCAGATGCCATGATCTTCGTTTTCTGAATGTTGAGCTTAAGCCAGGCTTTCTACTCTCCTCTTTCACTTTCATCAAGAGGCTTTTTAGTTTCTCTTTACTTTCTGCCATAAGGGTGGTATCATCTGCATATCTGAGGTTATTGATATTTCTCCCAGCAATCTTGATTCCAGCTTGTGCTTCATCCAGCCCAGCGTTTCTCATGATGCACTCTGCATATAAGTTAAATAAGCAGGGTGACTGTATACAGCCTTGACGTACTCCTTTCCCAATTTTGAACTGGTCTGTTGTACCATGTCCAGTTCTAACTGTTTCTTCCTGACCTGCATACAGATTTCTCAAGAGGTAGGTCAGATCATCTTTAATTTTAAATTCTTTAAATATCTTTAAGAACTTTCCACAGTTTGTTGTGATCCACACAGTCAAAGGCTTTGGCATAGTAAATAAAGCAGAAGTAAATGTTTTTCTGGAACTCTCTTGCTTTTTCTATGATCCAGCGAATGTTGGTAATTTTATCTCTGGTTCCTCTGCCTTTTCTCAATACAGCTTGAACATCTGGAAGTTCACTATTCACATAATTTTGAAGACTGGCTTGGAGAATTTTGAGCACTACTTTGCTAGTGTGTGAGATGAATGCAATTGTGCTGTTGTTTGAACATTCTTTGGCATTGCTTTCTTTGGGATTGGAATGAAAACTGACCTTTTCCAGTCTTGTGGCCACTGCTGAGTTTTCCAAATTTGCTGGCATATTGAGCGCAGCATTTTCACAGCATCATCTTTCAGGATTTGAAATAACTCAACTGGAATTCCATCACCTCCACTAGTTTTGCTTCTAGTGATCTTTCCTAAGGTCCACTTGACTTCACATTCCAGGATGTCTAGCTCTAGGTGAGTGATCACATCATCGTGATTATCTAGGTGGTGAAGATCTTTTTTGTACAGTTCTTCTGTGTTATTTTTGCCATCTCTTCTTAATATCTTCTGCTTCTGTTAGGTCCATAGCATTTCTGTCCTTTATTGAGCCCATCTTTGCATGAAATATTCCCTTGGTATCTCTAATTTCTTGAAGAGATCTCTAGTCTTTCTTTTTTTATTTTTTTTTTAGTCTTTCCCATTCTATTGTTTTCCTCTGTTTCTTTGCATTGATCACTAAGGAAGGCTTTCTTATCTCTCCTTGCTATTCTTGTGAAATCAAATTTGGCAGCAAAGCCACATCTCCTGGTCTTTAGTCTTGCTCTCCCAGCTAGTGATCTCACTATCTGTGTGACCTTGGACAAGTTTCTTAATTCCTGTGAGCCTTGGTATTCTCATCAGTAGAATAGTGGTGGTGGAGGGGAGTTGCTTACTATAGTAAAAACTTCATGGGATAAATAAACTGAGGAACCCACTACATGAAACACATTGTAAGTACCATATCAGTGGTGATTCTTATGACTTATACACTCAATTTTCATTCCCTTGTTGTTTCAGCTTGCCGGTTAACCAGCATGTGTGTCCTGACACTTTCTATAAGATAACTCTGACCCTGTTGCTAACTCGATCCCACATCCTCAGCAAAGGAATCTCTTTGGCGTAGCTCATCTTTTTAAGCTGGGCCACATTGACATTGGTTCCTAGCAGGCCAGTGGATTGACTGCCTTTTAGGCAAATGCCCTGCTGTGGTCCAATGCCATTTACAGTGTCAGGGGACATTCAACTTTAAAGGATCCAATATGTTCTTCTTTTGTGTGCTGTTTCTCAAGGACTCTCTATTCCTTATCCGTTCCTGCAAAACAGGCACGAGCAGTGCCTCATGCAGTTCTCAGGACTGAGGTCATGAGAGGGGCACCTGCTTGGATTCCTTTCAGTGACTCCCTTCAATGACCTTTTCAGTTATGCCCCTCTTACTCAGGATATTGAATGGTTTCTGGCCCTTTGACGATTGTTATTTGCTGGGCTTTGTTTTTGCTCAATTTTTTTACTGCCTAAAGCTGCCTTGTATGAAGATATAGAAACATACATTTCTGCAAATAAAGCACCCTTGTTTCACTCAAGACTTGGGTCTCCTGCCTCCCTCTTCTCATTGACTCCAGTCCCCAGGTCCCGGTCTACAAAGACCGTGACAGTGCAGGAGGTGGGGGTGGAATCCATGTACATGACACGGGCGCTGCCTCTCATCAAATGTTGTCAGCCAGTTTCCCCAAAGAGAGGAGGGGAAGTGGGCACCCTTAAATGAGCACTGGCTAAAGATGTCAGTAAATATGTTTATGGAAACATTGCTTGGCTTTTTAGTGAGTTTTAATAAATTGAATAATGATTTTCATTGGCTTTATAATCTTAAAAATGTAATTGATGGACTTTTTACCATTATAAACATGAACATTTTCTTGGGGGAGATTGGACACACGTGTATGTATGGCTGAGTCCCTTCCCTGTTCACCTGAAGCTATCACAACATCATTAATAGGTTATACCCCAGTGCAAAATGTTTTGGGTGTTAAAAAAAATTTTTAATAAAAAAAATTGAAAAAAATAAACATGGATCCTTTGAATCTGGTAAAGACATGACACTGCACAGTGTTAATAAAGGAGCACAAAGCTGGGAGTCGGGAGACTTGGATGAATGCTGGTTCCTGCCTCATCCATTGCTTAGTCCTGGGCAATGCATGATATCTCCCTGAGCATCACTTTCTTCCTCTGCTAATAGGGACCAAAAAATCCATCACACAGAGTGTACAATATCAATTATTGTTATAAATATACTGCTTTACAAGGGGTAGCTTCTGCAGGTAGTACCTTTACTTGAAAAACTCAGCATCAGACCTCAGAAATATAAAGTATGTCATGATCACAATAGATAAAAAGTCCTTTTTAATGTCTGTATTTGGCTGATTCAAAAGGCTAGCAGCACAGAAGGAAAAAAAATCAATGGTACAGTGAAGATAACAATGACTCATAAATGATATGGAAGAACAGCAGTCAATACTAAGCAGGAAATAATAAAATTCCAGCAGTTTCCCTAGATCAAAACCTTAGGCTTCATGAAAGAAAAAGGGAAACAATTTTGAAAATTTTGAATATATTATTGGGCTCAGGTAGAGCAGCGCTCACTCTTACCAATCTCATTTTAAAAATTGCCAGATTAACTTACTTTCTTATGTTCACATTGTGTGTTAGTAGCTCAAGTATAGTCACGTCAAGGATTCTGATGGAAGCCTAGCTTGTACTAACTGGCTGAGTGACCAAACCTTAACCCTAACCCTAACCCTTTGGGTGATACAGATAGCCCCCTTCCTGAAATACTCTAATAATAGACTGACCAATTCTGTATTATTGATTTTCCTTGAGAAGACCCACACTAGCTAAACTTAGGAGTTGTGTTTTGTAGAAGACGTAACTGTCTGAGAAATGCCAACAATTTTCATTTCACAAATATTCCTGAGACAATAGACTATATTTGTAGAACAAATTCACATTGAGCAACTCACGCTTTCATCTTTAAAATGGGGATAATAGGATGCCTTGTAACCATGTTCTTCATAGGTTTGAATGAGCATATATATATGAAGACTGTATAAGTATCAACTCCTATTATGTTAATTAAATGAGAGAAAAGGTCTGGAAATGGAATCATTTCTTAGTAAGGGTGTGTGTGTGTGTGTGTGTGTGTGTGTAGGGTGTGTAGGGACAGCCAAAAGACATCATGAGAACATTAGGGCTGAAAAGAGTGCAGGTGTTAGAAAATAATATGAAGAGAGCACCCAGAAGAATGATGGGTGTCAATTATTAATCTTCCTTCTCACAAATTTTCAAGAATCATCCAGCCACTGATTAAAGTACCTTTACCGCTTTAGCTGCCAGAGAGGGTTTAGGGTAAACTTTCTCTCTCATCTTAAGCTAAGTTGCTTCAGTCGTGTTCGACTTTGTGCGACCCCACAGACAGCAGCCCACCAGGCTCCCCCGTCCCTGGGATTCTCCAGGCAAGAACACTGGAGTGGGTTGCCATTTCCCTCTCCAATGCATGAAAGTGAAAAGTGAAGTCGCTCAGTCGTGTCCAACTCTTAGCGACCCCATGGACTGCAGCCCACCAGGCTCCTCCGTCCATGGGATTTTCCAGGCAAGAGTACTGGAGTGGGGTGCCATTGCCTTCTCCCTCTCTCTCATCTTATGGTCCACTAATCCGTTTGTTTGTCAGTAGGGGAGTTTTCTATGCCCCTAGCTAGTTATTTTCTCTTCTTCCAATTCCATTAATTTAAGAAAACTTTTTGAATTAAGCTATAGGAGTATGCAGGCTGTTCAGTGTCTCTTTTATGTCCAAGTAGGAAAATCTCATACAAGTTTCTCAAAGAAACAGTGACAAGTAAATGCTTTATTCTGGAGATGTTAATTTCACTGCTCAGCTTGTATGTTGAATTAAACAGAAAACATAAATGGCTGAAAAGGATGAGCTGAGAACTGAGTTCCCACAGATTTACCCTCATTTCTACCACATCTACACTGATCGTCCTGTAACCACTTAGAATTCATACTTTTTTTCTTGATATGACTTTTACAAAGATGACAGCACAGTGAGTTACTTAGAATTGAGTTTATTAATAGTTTCTGCTTTCAATAAAACTCCACTGAAAATGCTTTTGTAAAGAAAGTTCATTTTCCTCTCCCATTAATGCCTGTATATAGGCATCCCACTGGGGGAGCCTGGTGGGTGGGCTGCAGTCCATGGGGTCGCAAACAGTCGAATACGACTGAGCGACTTCACTTTCACTTTTCACTTTCATGCATTGGAGAAGGAAATGGCAACCCACTCCAGTGTTCTTGCCTGGAGAATCCCAGGGACGGGGGAGTCTGGTGGGCTGCCGTCTATGGGGTCGCACAGAGTCGGACACGACTGAAGCGACTTAGCAGCAGCAGCAGCACAGGCATCCCATGGCTGAGATGGCCGGCTCTCTGCTTCTTAAAGTGCTCAAGGACCCAGACTCCCATCTTGGTGCTCCTCCATCCAGGGTCTCCATTTCTCAGGTCACACCACCATGTCCTCACTCAGACGTCGTGATGAGAAATTGAAGAAGGGCATGTTCCCATCATTTAAGAACCCTTCCTGGTGCCTCACATCCTAACCCACTTCAGTGTTCTTGCCTGGAGAATCCCAGGGACGGGGGAGTCTGGTGGGCTGCCGTCTATGGGGTCACACAGAGTCGGACACGACTGAAGCGACTTAGCAGCAGCAGCAGCAGCAGCACAGGCATCCCATGGCTGAGATGGCCGGCTCTCTGCTTCTTAAAGTGCTCAAGGACCCAGACTCCCATCTTGGTGCTCCTCCATCCAGGGTCTCCATTTCTCAGGTCACACCACCATGTCCTCACTCAGACGTCGTGATGAGAAATTGAAGAAGGGCATGTTCCCATCATTTAAGAACCCTTCCTGGTGCCTCACATCCCACTGGCCAGACTTAGTCACAAGGATAAGCTTATCTGTAAGGGAAACTGAGAGCTACGCTTTTTGTTCTGTACAACGACGTGCCCAGGAAGAACCGAGACCCAGTTACTTTGGAACAAATAGCAGCCTTCACCTCCTGGGTCTAGGCTGACTATGAGTCAACCTGTAAAATAAGAGAATGATGTAACATGCACTTAAATGCTCATCTAAGTATCTCAGGGACATCTCCAATTGCTCAGTTTCTAAGAATATAGTATTTAATTAATTATCATGAAAGAAACTCTTTTATTTCAATCAATGAATTAGGATTTCAAGCCAAGAGGATATAATTTAAGTGATCTTCTTGGCTTCCTAAACCTCTATTTGTTAAATTCCCATAGCAAATTCCACACAGGATATGAGGTGAGTGCCTGATTGGGAATTAATTTCATTCTGAGCTAAAATAAACGAAAGGAAATCTAGTTCTATGGCATGGACACCCAGTGTCAGGTCACAAGCTGTCAATTTCCCCATTGAACTTTGGGTGTGTGTTCTCTGTGGCTCAGTTGTGTCTGACTCTTATGACTCCATGGACTGTAGCCCTCCAGGACCCTCTGTTCATGGGATGTCCAGGAAAGAATACTGGAGTGGGTTGCCATTCCCTTCTCCAGGGGATCTTCCTGACTCTTCAGGGATTGAACCTGTGTCTCCTGCATTGGCAGGTGGGTAATACTTCATTCTGAACTTTGACTTAAAAAAACAAAAAAGCAAACAAACAAGCCCCTTGTTTTGCACTTCATTCAATGGGTCCTGTTGGGCCAAAGTTCTCATCATTCCTTGGGGGACAATTGCCCTAAGCCTTTCTCTGAGGTCAGCTTCTGTTCCTGATGTCCACTCACACATCCAGCTCTGTGTTCACTGGACTTCTCAGTACTGCGTACTTGGTGCTGACACACTCAGGGCTGAGCCATTGTGCCACTCTGGGCCCCTGGACACTGCATGCAGCTTTCTGGATTACTTGTCCCACTGTTGTGTCTTAATCATATAGGTTTCTGCTTCCTTCTTCCAGCCTCTTCCAGGAAGCCGATGACTTCATATTGCCTAATGACCCAGATGAAAAATGAGAGGCTTCATGACTCACTCAAAGTCCTACTTGCATGACATAAAAGCAAAACAAAGCTCTTATATACTTGCCATCGGGCTTCCCTGGTGGCTCAGATGATCAAGAATCTGCCTGCAATGCAGGAAACCTGGGTTTGATCCCTGGGATGGGAAGATTGGAGAAGGGAATCTGCTACCCACTCCAGTATTCTTGCCTGGACAATCCCATGGACATAGGAGCCTGACAGGCTATGGTCCATAGGATGGCAAAGACTTGGACACGACTGAGCAACTAACATTTTCACTTCTTGGGCTTCCCAGGTGGCACTAATGGTAAAGATCCCATCTGCCAACGCAGGAGACATAAGAGATGCAGGTTTGATCCCTGAGTTGGGAAGATCACCCAGAGGAGGTCATGGCAACCCACTCCAGGATTCTTGCCTGGAGAATCCCATGGACAGAGGAGCCTGGCAGGCTATAGTCCACAGGGTTGCAAAGAGCTGGATACGACTGAAGCAACTTAGCACACACGCACACCATTCATTGTAAGACACAGTTCAAGATGGAAGGGTTGACAGTGGGAGGACACTGCTTATGGTGGCTGCAGCTACAAATTAGATTTAGAGCCGAGAGATAACACAGTGTAAAAGGATTCCCCACAGGAGCAAACATGCACGCTGCCAGAATTCACCACCCTGGAAACGAAAACCAGACACACTTGAGAGTATCGGTGATCCAGATCAGGATGAGAAGCGTCACTTCCCCAGTAAGCCAGAAATACCTTTTTGGCTGGACAGTGGCTTAGGAAATGGATCCTCTAACTTGCTCTTTACAGATGTTCAAAAGAAAATGTACTCCTTTCTCTCAGAAAAGCATCTCCTGGGACATAGGGAAGAAGAGTTCAGGCTTTGGATTCAGGCAGATCTCAGTGAGTCCTGACTCTTTCACTAATCAGCTATGTTACTCTGGGAAACCTGCATTATCTCCTCAAACCTCAGTTTTCTCATCTCTAAAATGGGTATATTATGGATGGAGGAGCCTGGTAGGCTGCAGTCCATGGGGTCGCTAAGAGTCGGACACGACTGAGTGACTTCACTTTCACTTTTCACTTTTATGCATCGGAGAAGGAAATGGCAACCCACTCCAGTGTTCTTGCCTGGAGAATCCCAGGGACGGGGGAGCCTGGTGGGCTGCCGTCTATGGGGTCGCATCTAGTCGGACACGGCAGAAGCGACTTAGCAGCAACAGCAGCAGCAGCAGTAGTACTTATAAAATTATTGTGTGGAGAAAGAAAATAATTCATTTAATACTTAGTATACTATCTATGCATTGTATGCCCTTAATGCATGCATGCTAAGTCGCTTCATTTGTGTCCAGCTCTTTGTGACCCTATGGGCTGTAGCCCGCCAGGCTCCTCTGTCCATGGGATTCTCCAGGCAAGAATATTAGAGTGGGTTGCCATTCCCTTCTCCAGGAGATCTTCCCAACCTATGGATCAAACCCATGTCTCTTGCATTGTGGGTGGATTCTTTACCATCTGAACCAGCAGGGAAGCCTGAATGCCCTTAATAATATCAGCTTATAAAACTAGGAAAGATACCACCGTTAACTACAACTTCATTGCTGTCTTTAAAATGAGCAGTTGGGGAATCACGCCATTAGATTAAAAAACAATAGTATGATTCTTCATCACAAACAAATTTGACTTGGAAAATAACAACTCTCCTCCCTCAGTTTTATCAAGATATACTTGACATACAGTTTTGTGTACGTTTAAAGTATACCACATAATAATTTGACTTACATATATTATGAAATGATTACCACAATAAGTTTAGTTAACATTCATCATCTCAAATAGATACAAAAGAAAGAAAAAGAAATTTTGTGTGTGTGATGAGAACTCAGGATCTACTTTCTTAATTTTCATGTATAGTGTTGAGCAGTGTCCACTGTAGTCATCGTATTATACGTGACGCCCCTAGCACTTATTTATCTTATAACTAGAAATTTGTACATTGTGACTGCCTTCATCGGTTCCCTCTTCTGAACCCCTGCCTCTGATAACCACAAGTCTGATCTCTTGGAAATCTTGTGATTCTTAGCATGTTCTGCCATTAGACTATCCTGAACACTGGGGTTTATATTGTAGTTTTATAAGTGGTGAGAAGTTGAGGGACTAGTACTCAAGGTTCATAAAGGAAAGCAGGGAGGGGTGCTCTGGAATAGCTGCATAATTATTACTCCACCTAAACCCCAATTCTAATCTCCAAAATCTTGCTTTAAGCTTGTTGTGGCTGCTTTGATTTCTGGGATAACTGGCTGTTACCATACCTGTTTCAAGCAGGTGAAACCTGAAAAGGTCTTGCTTCATTTGACAAAGCAGAGAGATGCAGTCCTCCCCTGGTACTTGAAACAGGCATCAGGTAAAGCTGTGGCTCCATAGATCTACAGCCTCCATTGTGTTAGAAATGCAATCTTTGGCCCCACCCCAAGCCAGCTGACTTAGAAGCTGTTTCTCCTTTTTCTCTTGTTTTAATTGAAGCATAGTTGATTCATAATATTGTTAGTTTCTGGTATACAGAAAATGGTCAGTTATATACACATATTTATATGTGTGTGTGGGAGGGGTGGTGTTTAGTCTCTCAGTCATGTCTGACTCTTTGCGACCCCATGGACTGTAGCCTGCCAGGCTTCTCTGTCCTGGGGATATTCCAGGCAAGCACACTAGAGTGGGTTGCCATTCCCTTCTCTCTCTATATATATTTTCAGATTATTTTCCATTAAAAGCTATTACAAGATATTGAATATAATATCTGTGCTATGTAGTAAATCCTGATTGTTTACCTATTTTGTGTATATCATTGTGGGTCCATTAATGCCCTACTCCTAATTTGTCTCTCCCCCGCCCCTTTCCCCTTTGGTAACAATGTTTGTTTCTATGTCTGTGAGTCTGCTTCTGTCTTGTATACAGATTCATTTCTATTATTTTTTAGATTCTATGCATAAATGATATTATATGATATTTGTCTTTGTCTTACTTCACTTAGTATGATAATCTCTAGGTTCATTCATGTTACTGCAAAATCCTCACAGAAGCACTGAGATGAAGAATATTTAACATCATGTATTTCATTTACATTTTAGAAATAGTTATACAGAGTGCTGGACCTCACTATCTGTTTCAATCAGTTTGTGAAAAATTGCATTTTCCCTAATTCTGCCTTCTTCAATAGTTATGACCTTTCGTCTCAGCTTTAGTGAGAAAGTAACATCACTATTTAAATCACTATTTCCCATACTTTGCCTGAGCTGGCATAGCTGAACCTACCTGCCAATGCAGGAGATGCAAGAGACGTGGGTTCAATCCCTGGGTTAGGAAGATTCCTTGGAGGAGGGCATGGCAACCCACTCCAGTATTCTTGCCTGGAGAATCCCATGAACACAGAAGCCTAGTGTGCTATAGTCCTTAGGGTCACAATGAAGTGACTTAGCGTGCACGCTGCCACAAGCCTTGCATTCAGAGAGATAGAGATTAAGTTCCATCTCTGCCGCTTACTTCTGTGAAAAGCAGAGTAAATCAGTGTTCTCATCTGTATGGGCATACTAACTGGTCTTTCCCCTTTTTATCTGTCAATGACTGTCACAGCTTTGGGGTCAGATACAAGGCTCTGCAGGACCAGTTCATTTCCTAAGGAAGCCTGAGAGACTATCTCAGATTAGCCTATACCTGAGTCAGAATACTTAGAATTTAGGCAGTGTAAACTCACCTGTTGATTTCCATTTTTAAGATGAGAACAAATTTTTCATTTTTCATTGCTCAAGCCCATTAAATTGATTCAACCAAGACTGAGTGCCCTGCACGTGCCCAGCACTGTCCTAGTGGCAGGGACACCACGCTGGGCGAGGCAACGGCAGCCACTGCTCTCATGGCCCTTATATCTGGAAATAGCTGTACAAATTGAAAATGTGTTTGCAAGACTTTGTTACAACATTCACTATCCCTTTTTGTTTCAATGGCACCCCACTCCAGTACTCTTGCCTGGAAAATTCCATGGGCGGAAGGGCCTGGTAGGCTGCAATCCATGGGGTCGCTAAGAGTCAGACACGACTGAGCAACTTCCCTTTCACTTTTCACTTTCATGCATTGGAGAAGGAAATGGCAACCCACTCCAGTGTTCTTGCCTGGAGAATCCCAGAGACGGGGGAGCCTGGTGGGCTGCCTTCTGTGGGGTCGCACAGCGTCAGACGCACCTGAAGCGACTGAGCAGCAGCAGACTTCTAAAGGGCACGTGTGTGCCTAGTCTCTCAGGCGTGCCTGACTCTTTGTGACCCTGTGGACTGCAGCCGCCAGGCTCCTCTGTCCATGGGGATTCTCCAGGCAAGAATACCAGAGTGGGTTGCCATGCCCTCCTCCCGGGGATCTTCCCAACCCAGAGGTCAAACCCAAGTCTCCCGCATTGCGTAGCTCCCTGCATTTATACAACTTTTATTTGAGCATCACAAACACTGAACTAGAAGATGAAAAGACCAAAAAAAAAAAGAAAAAACACGGTGCCATTATCCATTATCATCATTCATCATCATCCTAAGGTTTATGAGAGCTGTTAAATTTTGAAACTCAGGAAAAAAGTAAACACAAGTGTAATGTTACTTTTTCCAGGTCATTCTCTTACTATATGGAACAATTTAGAGGTATCCAACACTATTGACCTTATACTCCCTCAGATTTTAAGGACCTGGAAAAGACTGACTACATTTATCCTCATTCAGCTTTGCAAAATAAAGACCAAAGGTGCACCATCACTTAAAATGCATATGTTTGGCTTCCACAAAAAATATTTCAAATGCCTAAAACTGGCACTTACCACTTTTTTTTCTATTTAAACAATGGCTAGCTAGCTCTTAACTATATTTCACACACATATTGCATGTATGCATATTTACATTATGGACAGCAGAACAAAGGGTTCAAGCCTCAGAGCTCCCAAAAGGGCTTAATGACCCTTGTTACCGAGTACTACTTCACCATTACTTTGAGTAAATTTACTAGGGCCCAATGTTATTTTTTCCCCTTCAATATGAACAATCCCTGGTTGGATGAGGCCACTTACAAATTCAAATATTATCATTATATCTCAATATCAAACTAATTCTAAAATTGTTCCATATATAAGACATGATTATAACCAATCACTGAGGTAGCACTTGGAAGATTAGTCTTCCTTCACCTGAAATTTTGCTCCATTTGAAGGTGGAGATGAACAGCAGATGGAAGGATTCAAGCCTGGAAATTCCTAAAACGGCTTAATGACACTTTGTTATCATCAACAATGAAAGTCTCAGACACATTTTCCTTATGAGAAATTGAAGCTGAAATGGATGCCCTTAATTGTAATACTTCTTTCTTCAGCCATGATCTTCCTATTAATCTACTTAAAAAGAAAGCCAAAAGTCAGAAATGGGTTGTTGTCCCCAGTTCTTGCTGCTGCTGCTGCTAAGTCACTTCAGTTGTGTCTGACTCTGTGTGACCCCATAGATGGCAGCCCACCAGGCCCCCCCATCCCTGGGATTCTCCAGGCAAGAACACTGGAATGGGTTGCCATTTCCTTCTCCAATGCATGAAAGTGAAAAGTGAAAGTTCTTAGTAAGTTCTTATAACAGCAGAAAATGTGCTCCTACATGTAATTTGGAAAGTAATTTCCTGAAAAGAAGTTAAATAGGCTTTTAATAATAAGCTGGTGTAACCGAAACTCTTCTTGAACCTGAGTTACAGTTTCACTTTTTTTTCCATCTTCACAGGAGTTAATGGATCTTCTGAATTTCTGCTGTAGATTTATTCCTGAGAAGTAGGATTGAAATATTGTGAAATAAAACCCCAAACAGCATATTTTGAAACCAGGCCACTATTTGAAAGCTTTTTTTTCCCTCTCCTAAAGAAGAATTCATTAAGATATTCTTCTCCTAAAGAATACCTTAATGAAACAAATGTGTTCTTTTTTTTTTAATTTTTATTTTTTCTTTAGTTTACTTTACAATACTGTATTGGTTTTGCCATACATTGACATGAATCCGCTACGGGTATACATGAGTTCCTAATCCTGAACCCCTCTCCCACCTCCCTCCCCATATTTAATCGATTAGAATCGTGGTCTTTTAATCATCATTTTTCTTACTTTGTCTCCCTCTAGTGCTCAAAGTGAAAAGTGCATGGAGAACTTTCTAGGGAGATATCCAACAACCCAAATGAATTTGTTCAATTAAAAAGGAATTGGGTACATGTGAAATCTAAAAAATGGTATGCAATTCTCAGTTGCTTCAGTCATGTCCAACTCTGCGAACCCATGGACTTCTCCAGGCTTCTCTGTCCTTAGGATTCTCCAGGCCGGAATACTGGGATGGGTTGCCATACCCTCCTCTAGAAAAATGGTATGCTGCTGCTAAGTCACTTCAGTCGTGTCCGACTCTGACGACCTTATTTGCAAAACAGAAATAGAGACACAGATATAGAGAACAAACATAGGACACCAAAGGGAAAAGTGGGTGGGGTGAATTGGGATTGACATATATACACTACTATCTATAGAACATATATATATATAATTATATATATAATATATATATTATATAATTATAATTATATATATAATTATAATTATATATATATATGATTGACTTTA
>SJXQ01010269.1:32098-141911 GCA_006408695.1 Aepyceros melampus
AACTCACTAGCTACTGAACTCCTAATTCCTGCTCATACTCCGCTTTCAAGGGATCACACCTAAGTATATCTGTTTTTACATCGTTCACCTGGTCTTGGTATTTTGTCTGAATTTAGTCAACATTCAGAAAACTAAGATCATGGAATCCGGTCCCATCACTTCATGGCAAATAGATGGAGAAACAGTGGAAACAGTGGCTGACTTTATTTTGGGGGGCTCCAAAATCACTGCAGATGGTGATTGCAGCCATGAAATTAAAAGACACTTACTCCTTGGAAGGAAAGTTGTGACCAACCTAGACAGCATATTGAAAAGCAGAGACATTACTTTGTCAACAAAGGTCTGTCAAGTCAAGGATATGGTTTTCCCAGTAGTCATGTATGGATGTGAGAGTTGGACTGTGAAGAAAGCTGAGCACCGAAGAATTGATGCTTTTGAACTGTGGTGTTGGAGAAAACTCTTGAGAGTCCCTTGGACTGCAAGGAGATCCGACTAGTCCATCCTAAAGGAGATCAGTCCTGGGTGTTCATTGGAAGGACTGATGTTGAAGCTGAAACTCCAATACCTGATGCGAAGAGCTAACTCATTTGAAAAGACCCTGAGAGTGGGAAAGATTGAGGTCAGGAGGAGAAGGGGACGACAGAGGATTAGAGGATTTGATGGCATCACCGACTCGATGGACATGGGTTTGGGTGGACTCTGGGAGTTAGTGATGGACAGAGAGGCCTGGTGTGCTGCGGTTCATGGGGTCACAAAGAGTCAGACACAACTGAGCGACTGAACTGAGCTGACCTGAGTGACACTAGAGATTACAGTGATGTGCAGGCATTAGGCTCAAGTTGGAACAATTTTTATCTTTGAGGTTAAAAAAATCTACTTATAGGTTAAAAAAATAAACTACTTTATAGGCTTAATACAGTCAAATTTTCACTTTATATTGCCCTAACTTTATAGCAACTTTTCAAAAGGAGAAGTGGACTAATATTTGGATTCCAGGGCTCAAGTACTCCACTTTGACCCAAAGACACTATCCTTGTCATATTTCAGTCCTTGAGTATCTGAGGAAATAAAAGTCTAACTTGCTCCTGTCTTAAAAAGAGAAAAATAAATGATCAGAGTTTGCAACCGTAGCAAGAACTAGTCCTTTGGACGAGAATTACTACCTTGTCGATATTCTAAATGAGGAAGAATACGCTTTTTAGTCACTCTGGGCTTGTAATCTAGAACTGTGATTCAGAGCCATTTAATATTCCTTTTGGCCGGAGGCCAAAGAATATTTTGGTAGTTTTTCTAAGGTTTGGTGATCTCAGAGTTTAGACTGGACAACTTCCCACGATGACAGGTCCATTAATCAGAGAATCTTGGCGTGACAACCAGCCAGGGTTGGTTTTGTCCTCTGCTCAGTAAAGAGAGTACTGGACAGGTCAGCAGGGAAACGTGCAGATGTTCTGCGAGCTTAACAAACCCTCACCTTTTGTGGTCTCACATATCTGATATGTGGCCAGATACCTCAACTTCATTCTCCTTGCCTCTTCTCCAGCAGATGATACAATCAGGTGAAATGATAAAATGGCACCTTTCAGATTTCAGCCACCAGTGTCGGCTGGTAGGTTTTTAAAGGTCAAGGTGGAGCTGTGGTGCTGTAGCAACATCCATGGTATTTAGAATTAGACTAGGGGAAACTAAGATGAAGTAAACCTGGATGAGAAGATTTTCTCCGGCTTTATCTCAAAGACAGTTGGCAACAATCTTTACAGAAGGGTGTGTGTTTATCTGCTTTGGCATGGCTTTTGTTCTGGATCCCCACCTTTCATTTGGGGTAATATTTAATCTGATATCTCTGATGGCTGTGCTGAGGCTGCTCACAGTGACAAATTATCTAGTCAATTTAGGATGAAAATTGGGTCATTTGAATTTTTGGCATCAATTAGAAAAATAATATCCAAATTATTGCTCTGTAGTTCAAAATGCTGGTTGTTACGTTGAGACAACCATAAGGCAATCTGAACAGTGAAAAATTTTGGTAGCTCATTTGTGCAGAACTCAGCAAAGTGAACTTTAGAAATAAATATCAATGAATATTTCAACTCTCTTACCCATTAGCACCAGCTTCACTTTTTATGTAAAAGAACAAGTATGAAAGGCAACAATTTAGGATCTTCAACTATCACTTGACTATAGACCCAAAATCTAAGATGGAAGTATTCAAGAGGAGCTAATTCTTTTTTAAAATTTATTTATGTCATTGGAGGATAATTACTTTACAATATTGTGATGGTTTTTGCCATACATCAACATGAATCGACCATAGGCATATATGTGTCCCCTTCATCGTGAATGCCTCTCCCAAGGAACTAATTCTTAATGTAAAATTATAGCAGTCAAGTGCAGGGGTTGGGAAGTAAACAAGATTGAGGCTAAAACCATGTTCTACCATTTACTAGATAGGAAAACTCTCTAAGGCGAAACACTCTATGAAGTTAAGAGTTTTTCATCCTTTTATGCCATTTTGCCTTTTTTGACTAGCAAATTTCCTGAAACATAGTAAAAGTTCAAATATATTTGATGACTATATGAGTCTTAAGGTTTAAATTTTTTTTTCTGTGCATGAAAATTCTTTTTGAATTAGTGGCTATTTGCTGAAGATCAGTTGGGTTCCACAGGGCATTGTATGTTAGAGAAGATGAAATCTTCTCAGAAATTCAATATTCCTTGCTTCCTGTTTCCTGTTCACATAGTTGTTATTGAGGGTGCCAATGAAATTGCTTCTGAACCTCCTTTCTTACTGACTGGTTAAATGAAGTCAGAGATATATCTAATATTAATTGTTTTATAACATTTAATAAATTACAGAACTCTCAGCATTCAGAGCCTATAAAGGAAAGAGTCATTAAGCTGAGGACCAATGTGTGTATGTGTGTGTATGAAAGTGAGGGGAGAGAGAGAGAGAGAATTATTGGCAGCGCACTAGGAGTATTTCTTTTTAAAACTGAGTGTGCTCTCTTTATCCTTTTCATTTTTTCACCACCATATAAAGAAAAATACGCAGTCATACCTTAAAATGCATATTGCTAAGTGAAAGAAGCTGGTTTAAAATGGTTATGTACTATGATTCCAACTATATGCCACTCTGAAAGAGGCAAACTATAGGGAATTTAAAAAAAAAAATGGTATTTAGAATTAGACTAGGGGAAACTAAGATGAAGTAAACCTGGATGAGAAGATTTTCTCCGGCTTTATCTCAAAGACAGTTGGCAACAATCTTTACAGAAGGGTGTGTGTTTATCTGCTTTGGCATGGCTTTTGTTCTGGATCCCCACCTTTCATTTGGGGTAATATTTAATCTGATATCTCTGATGGCTGTGCTGAGGCTGCTCACAGTGACAAATTATCTAGTCAATTTAGGATGAAAATTGGGTCATTTGAATTTTTGGCATCAATTAGAAAAATAATATCCAAATTATTGCTCTGTAGTTCAAAATGCTGGTTGTTACGTTGAGACAACCATAAGGCAATCTGAACAGTGAAAAATTTTGGTAGCTCATTTGTGCAGAACTCAGCAAAGTGAACTTTAGAAATAAAATATCAATGAATATTTCAACTCTCTTACCCATTAGCACCAGCTTCACTTTTTATGTAAAAGAACAAGTATGAAAGGCAACAATTTAGGATCTTCAACTATCACTTGACTATAGACCCAAAATCTAAGATGGAAGTATTCAAGAGGAGCTAATTCTTTTTTAAAATTTATTTATGTCATTGGAGGATAATTACTTTACAATATTGTGATGGTTTTTGCCATACATCAACATGAATCGACCATAGGCATATATGTGTCCCCTTCATCGTGAATGCCTCTCCCAAGGAACTAATTCTTAATGTAAAATTATAGCAGTCAAGTGCAGGGGTTGGGAAGTAAACAAGATTGAGGCTAAAACCATGTTCTACCATTTACTAGATAGGAAAACTCTCTAAGGCGAAACACTCTATGAAGTTAAGAGTTTTTCATCCTTTTATGCCATTTTGCCTTTTTTGACTAGCAAATTTCCTGAAACATAGTAAAAGTTCAAATATATTTGATGACTATATGAGTCTTAAGGTTTAAATTTTTTTTTCTGTGCATGAAAATTCTTTTTGAATTAGTGGCTATTTGCTGAAGATCAGTTGGGTTCCACAGGGCATTGTATGTTAGAGAAGATGAAATCTTCTCAGAAATTCAATATTCCTTGCTTCCTGTTTCCTGTTCACATAGTTGTTATTGAGGGTGCCAATGAAATTGCTTCTGAACCTCCTTTCTTACTGACTGGTTAAATGAAGTCAGAGATATATCTAATATTAATTGTTTTATAACATTTAATAAATTACAGAACTCTCAGCATTCAGAGCCTATAAAGGAAAGAGTCATTAAGCTGAGGACCAATGTGTGTATGTGTGTGTATGAAAGTGAGGGGAGAGAGAGAGAGAGAATTATTGGCAGCGCACTAGGAGTATTTCTTTTTAAAACTGAGTGTGCTCTCTTTATCCTTTTCATTTTTTCACCACCATATAAAGAAAAATACGCAGTCATACCTTAAAATGCATATTGCTAAGTGAAAGAAGCTGGTTTAAAATGGTTATGTACTATGATTCCAACTATATGCCACTCTGAAAGAGGCAAACTATAGGGAATTTAAAAAAAAAAAGATTGGTTGCCGGGGTTTGGCCAGGAGAGGGAGAGTAAGTAAATAGCGCACAGGGGATTTTTAAGGCAGTGCAAATACTCTTTCTGATGTGTAATGGTAGGTACAAGACATTCTACATTTATCTAAATCCATAGAGTGGCCCAATGGCGAAGTCACTTCAGTCGTGTCTGACTCTGTGCGACCCCATAGACGGCAGCCCATTAGGCTCCCTCGTCCCTGGGATTCTCCAGGCAAGAACACTGGAGTGGGTTGCCATTTCCTTCTCCGATGCATGAAAGTGAAAAGTGAAAGTGAAGTCGCTCAGTCATGTCTGACCCTCAGTGACCCCATGGACTTTAGCCTTCCAGGCTCCTCCGTCCATGAGATTTTCCAGGCAAGAGTACTGGAGTGGGGTGCCATTGCCTTCTCTGAGTGGCCCAATACAGAGTGTATTCCTGTAAGCTGTGGGCTTTAGTTAATAATAATCAATGTCAGCTCATCCACAGAACAAATGTGCCACACTAATGCACGAGATTCGTGCATTAGAAGAGACCCGGGCTGGGGGGTGGGAAAGGAGATACGTGAGAACTTTGTATTTTCTGCCTAATTTTTTCTGTAAAACGAAAATCACTCTAAAAAATAAATCCTATTAATTTTAAAAATTGCAAGTTTCAGATCTAGAAAAACTCAGCTAAAGAAACAGCTAATACTATTGTGAGCTTTAAACCACATTCAGCCCAGTCAATTAATTTATCATCCAAGAAGACCTAAATATTGCCAAAGGATTTTTTGTTGTTGTTGCTTTTCATCATTTGCTTTTGTTTTTTTTTAGGATTCATAACAAATTTGGAGATTTTTAAAGGTAGAAAATTATATTTTATTTTGGCTTTCAATGAATGATAGTTGGGTCATCTATAAGATACACTCTCATAGATGTATTATAGCAGACTATATTGGAATTGCCTAGTTTCCTTCTGCATTGGGCACTCTCAGGCAGCTACATGGCTGAGATTTTCTGTACTGTTCTCAGTGTCCAACCCTCTGAATCTGAGTTTGCCCAGCCAGCTCCTAAATTGTGTTTTCATGAGGAGCCTGCTCCTTCCTTGAGCCTCCTGGTTTTCTAACTGGAAAAGCAATCATGCTCCTGGGCCTGAGTCCTTGGAAGATACACAGTCTTACTAACTTCTGTGAAAGTGAAGGAAAGCGTTACTCACTCAGTCATGTCTAACTCTTTGCAACTCAAGAACTGTATCTCACCAGGCTCCCCTGTCCCTGGAATTCTCCGGGCAAGAATACTGCAGTCTGCAGACACAGGAAATATGGCTCAGGGAGCAAACTTGTGTTGCTCTGACAGTTGGGTCGTGTTTTCTATCAGGACAAAAGATTATCTTTTTCTGATACTTCTCCCAGCAATCTTGATTCCAGCTTGTGTTTCTTCCAGTCCAGCGTTTCTCATGATGTACTCTGCATATAAGTTAAATAAGCAGGGTGACAATATACAGTCTTGATGTACTCCTTTTCCTATTTGGAACCAGTCTGTTGTTCTACGTCCAGTTCTAACTGTTGCTTCCTGAACTGCATCAAGTTTCTCAAGAGGCAGATCAGGTGGTCTGGTATTCCCATCTCTTTCAGAATTTTCCACAGTTTGTTATGATCCACACAGTCAAAGACTTTGGCATAGTCGAAAAAGCAGAAATTGATGTCTTTCTGGAATTCTCTTGCTTTTTCAATGATCCAGCGGATGTTGACAATTTGATCTCTAGTTCTTCTGCCTTTCCTAAAACCAGCTCGAACATCTGGAAGTTCACAGTTCACATATTGCTGAAGCCTGGCTTGGAGAATTTTGAGCATTACTTTACTAGCTTATGAGATGAGTGCAATTGTGCAGTAGTTTGATCATTCTTTGGCATTTCCTTCCTTTGGGATTGGAATGAAGACTGATTTTTTCCAGTCCTGTGGCCACAGCTGAATTTTCCAAACTTCCTGGCATATGGAGTGCAGCACTTTCACAGCATCATCTTTCAGGATTTGAAACAGCTCCACTGGAATTCCATCAACTCTACTAGCTTTGTTCGTGTGATGCTTCCTAAGGCCCATTTGACTTCACATTCCAGGATGTCTGGCTCTAGATGAGTGATCACACCATCGTGATTATCTGGGTCGTGAAGCTCTTTGTACAGTTCTTCTGTGTATTCTTGCCACCTCTTCTTAATATCTTCTGCTTCTGTCAGGTCCATACCGTTTCTGTCCTTTATCGAGCCCATCTTTGCATGAAATGTTCCCTTGGTATCTCTAATTTTCTTTTGAAGAGATCTGTAGTCTTTCCCATTCTATTGTTTTCTTCTATTTCTTTGCATTGATTGTTGAGGATGGCTTTCTTATCTCTCTTTGCTATTTTTTGGAACTCTGCATTCAAATGGGTATATCTTTCTTTTTCTCCTTTGCTTTTTGTTTCCCTTCTTTTCACAGCTATTTGTAAGGCCTCCTCAGACAGCCATTTTGCTTTTTGCATTTCTTTTTCTTGGAGATGATCTTGCTCCCTGTCTCCTATACAATGTCACGAACCTCCATCCATAGTTCATCAGGCACTCTATCTATCAGATCTAGTCCCTTAAATCTATTTCTCTCTTTCACTGTATAATCATAAGGAATTTTATTTGGTCATACTTGAATGGTCTAGTGGTTTTTCCTACTTTCTTCAATTTAAGTCTGAATTTGGCAATAAGGAGTTCATGATCTGAGCCACAGTCAGCTCCCGGTCTTGTTTTTGCTGACTTTATAGAGCTTCTCTATCTTTGGCTGCAAAGAATATAATCAATCTGATTTCGGTGTTGACCATCTGGTGATGTCCACATGTAGAGTCTTCTCTTGTGTTGTTGGAAGAAAGTATTTGCTATGACCGTTGTGTTCTCTTGGCAAAACTCTATTACCCTTGCCCTGCTTCATTCCGTGCTCCAAAGCCAAATTTGCCTGTTACTCCAGGTGTTTCTTGACTTCCTACTTTTGCATTCCAGTCTCCTATAATGAAAAGGACATCTTTTTTGGGTGTTAGTTCTAAAAGGCCTTATAGATCTTCATAGAACTGTTCAACTTTAGCTCTTCAGTGTTACTGGTCAGGGCATGGACTTGGATTACTGTGATATTGAATGGTTTGCCTTGGAAGTGAACAGAGATCATTTTGTCATTTTTGAGATTGCATCCAGGTACTGCATTTCAGACTCTTTTGTTGACCATGATGGCTACCCCATTTCTTCTAAGAGATTCTTGCCCACAGTAGTAGATATAATGGTCATCTGAGTTAAATTCACCTATTCCAGTCCATTTTAGTTCACTGATTCCTAGAATGTCGACATTCACTCCTTTCATCTCCTGTTTGACCACTTCCAATTTGCCTTGATTCATAGACCTAACATTCCAGGTCCCTATGCAATATTGCTCTTTACAGTATCAAGCCTTGCTTTTGTCACCAGTCCAATCCACAACTGGGTGCTGTTTTTGTTTTGGCTCCATCCCCTCTTTCTTTGTGGAGTTATTTCTCCACTGATCTCCAGTAGCATATTGGGCACCTACTGACCTGGGGAGTTCATCTTTCAGTGTCCTATCTTTTTGCCTTTCATACTGCTCATGGGGTTCTCAAGGCAAGAATACTGAAGTGGTTTGCCATTCCCTTCTCCAGTGGACCACATTCTGTTAGACCTCTCCACCATGACCTGTCCGTCTTGGGTGGCCTCACACAGCGTGGTTTAGGTTCATTGAGTTAGACAAGGCTTGGTCCATGTGATCGGATTGGCTAGTTTTCTGTGATTGTGGTTTCAGTGTGTCTGCCCTCTGATGCCCTCTCACAACACCTACCGTCTTACTGGGGTTTCTCTTACCTTGGACGTGGGGTATCTCTTCATGGCTGCTCCAGCAAAGTGCAGCCGCTGCTCCTTAGCTTGGACGTGGGGTATCTCCTCACGGCCTTCACTCCTGACCTTGGACGTGGGATGTCTCCTCTTGGCCACTTGCCGCTCCAATGCCACGCAGCCAAGGAGCAGGCAGAGGAGGCTTAGTTTAGTCGCTAAGTTGTGTTCAACTCTTGGGACGTCTTGGACTGTAGCCCGTCAGGCTCCTCTGTTTGGGATTTCCCAGGCAAGAGTACTGGAATGCATAACCATTCCCTTCTCTAGCAGATCTTCCTGGCCAAGGATTGAACCTGGGTATTCTGCATTGCAGGCCGATTCTTCATCTTCTGAGCCACCAGAGAAGCCTTCTGCCCTGAGGTAACCTTCAGTCCCAAAGGGCTGATATCATCCCAAATATTTTGTATGATGTTTTCCTCCTAGCATCCTTCCTGTTTTGTTGTTGGTCTTTCTGGCCTTTAGGAACTGGCCAGTTATTTCATCTACCCCTGTCCATGATGAGTCAGAGAGTCTTCCTTATTGAAAAAAAAAAAGAAAAGAAAAAAACCCCTAAATAACAACAACAAAAAGCCCTTTAGTGCACCACCCACTCAACGCTGGCATTCAGTAGGTTCATGCCTAGTTCACGAATGATTCACAGGGCTGTGATAATTGACTCTCATTGAGAACTGACAAGTTACTCAGCTCTCAGCACTGGGTGACAGCTCAGGTCATCTCTGCAGTCTCCCCTGGTTCTCCCACTCAGCCTGAGATTCCTCCCTTCTGACAGAGAAGTAGATTCACCCCTTTGCAAACCAACAGAGTAATAACACCTTTATCATCCAATATTGTACTCTGTCCAAAGCAAGCAGAACCACACATCAAATATAGGAACTAGACCCTCAGGCTGGTCTAGTTGGAATCCTTGAGATAAAAAGTGGGGGCTGGAAATGAATTCTTTTCAAGACTTTGACTTTTTGCATAACTGACATGGCCTGTGGAAACAAAGTGTTAGTCGCTCAGTTCAGTTCAGTTCAGTCACTCAGTCGTGTCTGACTCTTTGCGACCCCATGAATCGCAGCACGCCAGCCCTCCCTGTCCATCACCAGCTCCAGGAGTTCACTCAGACTCACGTCCATCGAGTCAGTGATGCCATCCAGCCATCTCATCCTCTGTTGTCCCCTTCTCCTCCTGCCCTCAATCCCTCCTCGTATCAGAGTCTTTTCCAATGAGTCAACTCTTCACATGAGGTGGCCAAAGTCTGGAGTTTCAGCTTTAGCATCATTCCTTCCAAAGAAATCCCAGGGTTGATCTCCTTCAGAATGAACTGGTTGGATCTCCTTGAAGTCCAAGGGACTCTCAGTCATGTCCAATTCTTTGCAACTCCAGGGACTGTAGACCTCCAGGTTCCTCTGTCCATGAAATTCTCCAAGCAAGAATACTGGAGTGGCTAGCTATCCCCTTCTCTAGGGGGATCTTCCCAACCCAGGGTTCAAACCCAGGTCTCCTGCATTGCAGGTGAATTCTGTACTGTCTGAGCCTCCATGGAAGCCCAGTGGAAACAAGGTCATAGTTAGAAAGACATTAGCATCTCTCTGCACGTACAGTGCCCTCTGGGATTGAAAAGGACACCACGGAGGGCCAGTCTGGGTCTAAGACCTGTCATCCCTCCTGGAATGTATGAGGTACTACAGTCTCCCTTACTGGGGTCTCAAAGCCTGCCGTGAATATCAGAAGCTGTTTCACTGCTGTCCCATGGAAGGAGAGAGAAGCTGCTCAGTTGTGTCTGACTCTTTGCGACCCCATGGACTGTAGCCCACCAGGCTCCTCCATCCATTGGATTTTCCAGGAAAGAATACTGAAGTGGGTTGCCATTTCCTTCTCCAGGGGATCTTCCTGATCCAGGGATCGAACCCAGGTCTCCTACACTGCAGGCAGACTCTTTACCATCTGAGCCACCAGAAGGAAGGAGGAGAAAAAAGAAAGAAGTAGAAACGGTACTCATCATAGCATCTTGTACTAGTTCCATCCTTCACTTGGTTCAGTGCAAGTAACATTTGCCAGGCTAAGTTTTGTTTTGCTATGTTTTAATATATTAAAGATATCAGTAGCAGAGAAAGACTACGGGTATTTTAAATGTAAATGTGGGTTTCTGGATAAACACAGGTTAGTAATGATTTCTTCTAGAGAGGCTGCAGCTAACCCCATGCCCTTGGCCGGGGAACTTGTTCTTTATGCCACACCTCAGAAAGAAGGCACAGCTGCCAAATTCTTCTGCACAATCCCAAAGAATGTCTTTGCTTTTGAGAGTGTATTTACTCAGACCTTGTCAGATTTGGCTGTGAAGGTGGGTCAGCCCACAAGGTTGCATACCTTTCCTGGGAGATCCAGGAAGCTGTCCAACCACTCAAAGGACAGTGGGAACTTAACATGAAACAAGAAATTTTCTTCTGTGGGTAGGCATTTGCCTGGAAATATCTGAAGTGCTTCAGTGAGTTCCTCTCCATGGTGATTTCTTGTTGTTATTTTTAAATAACTCTGGTTACCTTCACTAAATGACATCAATTGACATGATTTTTTAACATTTCTTGATTTGCCTATGCCATCCTGGCAGATCACAGAGTTATGTGAAAAATGTTGGCTTTCTGTTGGCTTTCTTCCCTTCTAATCTTTGCAGTCAACTCAAGAGCTCCCTGAAAGGAGCACACACAATTTCTCTCTGCCATGACTCTGCTGAATGAGTGAAAAGGAGAAGAGGGTGTTTAATGCTGCTCTTTTATAATACAACCCATTGCTTTACTACTCCCAGTCTTTTACTTCACTGGAGACTCTTATGGGGTGCCTTACCAGTTTAACCCCAGTTTTGTTTTTTCCTTACTGTTGGAGAAGTGAGGATTTGGATGAAAGAGTAAAAGATGACAGACTTTATCAAGTAGCTTTGTTAGAACCCCACTAGGGATTAGTCTTGGTGCAAGACAGACCTTCACTTCCACTTAGTGTTTTCATTCTAACAGAGGCAAAGTGGGGCTTGTTTGGGAAGAAAGGCAGAGAGGGAGTGTATGCTTGTAGGTTTCAGTCTTCAGAGAATAAGGCATCTTATATGTACCCATTTTCTAAAATCTGGGATGAAGATGCAAGTATAGAGACCACATAACTTCTTAAGGAACTGGGTGAGTAACAGGGACCTCCATTCATACATAGGACACATGAAGAATATTTGATTCTGTAACATGAACTCTTGAAGCCTTTCTTTTTCAGTTCATAGCTTGCTATTTAGCCTGCAATGTCTTTGTATTTTAATGGTGAGGCTTTAGAGGTGACACTTGCCAGTGTTCATAGGAAGATCCACCCATTCAGAAAAGAAGCGTGCACTGAGTGTCTCTCTAGTGAAGTCGCTCAGTTGTGTCTGACTCTTAGTGACCCCTGGACTGTAGCTCACCAGGCTCCTCCATCCATGGGATTTTCCAGGCAAGAGTACTGGAGTGGGTTGCCATTTCCTTCTCCAGGGGATCTTCCCAACCCAGGGATTGAACCTGGGTCTCCTGTATTGCGGGCAAACACTTTACCCTCTAAGCCACCAGGGAATTCTCTCTATTCCTTCCTATATTTTTTGCATCTACTTCTTCCATGGGGCTTATGGAGAAACAAAGTGGGTGAAGTGGGCTGTGTTAGGGAGCCAGGAAAGCCTGACTTGCCAAGAGAATCATACACTGTCACTGTGAAATGAGAGGGAACCCCAGTCTGGGTTTTCAGGGGGCCTTCCATGGACTCCTGGTGGCTGTGAACTAGATAGTGAGCCCCAGAGCTGCTCCAGGTGTCTAACAGAGGAGGAGTGATATTTAGGTGGATTTTCCTCCGGTTGGAGTAGATCAAGCACTGGCATCCTCAATCTTTCTACCTGGGACTGGCCATGGGTGTGTAAACTCCAGGTCCACTCCCTGTTTCTGTGTTGCAGAATAACAGTTAGACTGGATAGGCAAGTCTGGTTATGTGAGTGCTCCTGAGGGGGAAAAAAAGTCCTGACCAGCTTGAGTCAGATGCAATGGTGGGGTCTAGTGTTGGACAGAAAATACGTGCACTAAAGTGAAAGGACTTCTCAAGAGCATCACGAAACAACACTCAATGGAAAGTAGAAAGGGCGGCATGTGGTGCAGCTGCAGGAGCAGCAGCAAGGAGCAGAGGGTTAAAAACCCTGACTCTGGACCATGTATCCTCTGTGAATCTCTCAGCATGTTATTTAATCTTTCTGGCATCTCAGTTTCTTCATCTGTGAAATGAAGATGATAACTTGTTGCGAGGATGAAATCAGATACAGTGTAAGTGCTTCAAGCTAACCTGATGTAGTAAGTGATCAAGAAACATTCCGTCATTTTGAATAGGCTCTGGTTTCATGTGAAAAGCCAGGCTATATGAATCACAAGCTGGAATCAAGGTTTTTGGGAGAAACGTCAATAACCTCTGATATGCAGATGATACCACTTTGAAGAGATAGGAATACCAGACCACCTCACCTGACTCATGAGAAGCCTGTATGCAGGATAAGAAGCAACAGTTAAAATCTACATGGAACAATGGACTGGTACAAAATTGGGAAAGGAGTACATCAAGGCTGTATATTGTCACCCTGCTTATTTAACTTCTATGCAGAGTACATCATGCAAAATGCTGGACTAGATGACACACAAGCTGGGATCAAGATTGCCAGAAGAAATATCCACAACCTCAGAAATGAAGATGATACCACTCTAATGGCAGACAGTGAAGAGGGACTAAAGAGTCTCTTGATGAGAGTGAAAAAGGAGAGTGAAAAGGCTCTCTTAAAATTCAACATTCAGAAGACTAAGATCATAGCATCCAGTCCCATCACTTCATGACAAGTAGAAGGGAGAAAGTGAAAGCAGTGACAGACTTTCTTTTCTTGGGCTCTAAAATCACTGTGGGCAGTGACTACAGCCATGAAATTAAAAGACGCTCATTGGAAGGAAAGCTATGACAAACCAGACAGTGTGTTAAAAAGCAAAGACATTGCTGTGCTGACAAAGGTCCATATCCAGTACTCACGTACAGATGTGAGAGTTGGACCATAAAGAAGGCTGAACACCGAAGAATTGATGCTTTTGAACTGTGGTGTTGGAGAAGATCCTTGCAAGTCCTTTGGACTGCAGGGAGATCAAAGCAGTCAGTCCTAAAGGGAATCAACCCTTAATATCCATTGGAAAGACTGATGCTGAAGCTGAAGCTCCAATACTTTGGCCACTTGATGGGAAAGCCCAACTCTTTGGAAAAGACCCTGATGCTGGGAAAGGTTGAAGGCGAAGGAGAAGGAGGACGACAGAGGATGAGATGGTTGATGGCATCACTGACTCAATGGACGTGAATTTGAGCGAACTCTGGGAGATAGTGGAGCACAGAAGAGCCTGCTGTGCTGCAGTCCATGGGGTCTCAAAGAGTTGGACACGACTTAGCGACTGAACAACGACAACGGGTTTCATGTCCACATAAAAGAAGTTGTTGGATCTTTGGCAAGTCACCTGATCATTCAGAACCTCAGTATCCCTGTCTTGAAAATGAATTTTTTTTTTTATCATATAGCATTCCCCCCTCCACAGGGAGAGGAGGAAAAGAAACCTGTGCGTTCCCCTTAGCACTGGCTAGCAGAGAGCAGAGAGGGACCCAGCTCGGACACTTCCAGCTGCTCTGGACCATTCTGTGCGTGCCCATTTCCTTGGCCAGATTGTCTGTGGCTGCTTTCTGCCACCAGGGAAGAGCTGAGGTTTTCGATATGGCCCAGAAAGCTTATGTATTTACTATCTGGCCCTTTAACTTAAGAAAAAGATGGCTGACCTCTGGCCACAGACAATGAGCAAAAAAGGAGGGCTGATTCTGAATTATGCTGGTTACAATAACAGTGAAAGTTGTCATAGCATTTTTATTCTGTTTGAGAACTTCCAATCAGACTCGGTCTCTTTATGTGCTCACAGCCAAACAGTATCATAGTCTATTTGCTAATACAGGGTTTGTGAACCAGAATCTTGTTGGTTTCTTGGAAATTTCCCATGATCGAGAAGAAATGTTTTATAAAATATACTTTTTTTGGTAACTGTCATAATTTAAATGGATAATAACTTTGGAATCATAGGTCAGTAAATTGTGTCTTTTTCATATAAGAGTGCATTTAATCAAGGCTTTAGATTACTTTTTAGCCTGCCTTGGGAATTTGGTTGGTTTTTTAGTTTAAATTCTCTCACTGTCTTTACTCTTCTTTGGCTATTAGACTTCACTTTCACTTTTCACTTTCATGCATTGGAGAAGAAATGGCAACCCACTCCAGTGTTCTTGCCTGGAGAATCCCAGGGACGGAGGAGACTGGTGGCTGCCATCTATGGGGTCGCATGGAGTCAGACACGACTGAAGTGACTTAGCAGCAGCAGCAGCAGAACTGATAAAATCCAGATTTGGTTTTATGGAAAAAATGTGAATGAATACACATTTATGTATTTTTTTTCCTCTTGAAAGAACCAAATACGAAGTACAGAAAATTGAAAATCATAAATTATGCTGATTTTAAGCCACAAAACTTGCAGTAATTTGTTATATCAGCAATAGGAAACTAATACAATTGTGAATTATTGGAGGAAAGATAAAATAGATTTCAAAAAAGAAATGAAACTCGACCATGAAGGATCTGGGAATAGATACTGAGGAAAGAGAACAATGAGGACAAAAAGAAGCCCATCAAATACAAGAGCAAGGTGTCATCTCAGAGAAGGGAATCCCAGAATCCTGCAGGAAACACTGCACAGATCAGAAAATTGAGACAAGAAGAGCTCAATGACCAGCCCCTGGCCACACACACACAGCTGTTAGCAGAGGCCATCTGACACCCGTCATTGTGTTCTTTAACACTGGCGACACTGCCTTCACTGTTGGTGTCTCCTAGAAGGGTGTGTGGTGTGCTGGGTATACCTCGTTTATCATATAATGTGCTAAAGCCCTGTAACAGTGGCATATAGAGTTCCATTGGAGCAGAGAGAATGAGAGCGCCTGCCTGTGCTTGGGGAATGGGACAGTAGGAAACTCCTCACAGAGCACGTTAGGTGTTCACTGGGCCATTAAAGATGAATAGGGATTCCCAGGTAATGCTAACAGTAAAGAACCTGCCTGCCAACGCAGGAGATGCAAGAAACGCAGGTTCAGTCCCTGGGTGGGGAAGATCCCCTGGAGGAGGACGTGGCAACCCACTCCAGTATTCTTGCTTGGAGAATCCCATGGACAGAGGAGCCTGGCTGACACTATAGTCCATGGGGTCACAAAGAGTCGGACATGACTGAAGCGGCTTAGCACACATTGCATGTAAAGATAAATAAGAGATTACCCTTTGCATAAGAGGGAAGATATTTCAGGTGACAGCAATGAAAATAAGGAAAATATTAAGGGCCCGAAACATGCAGTATGTTTGTGCAATTGCAAGGACTTTGATGAGGTTAGAGCTTAGGGTGCATGGGGGCAAGTGGTGGAAATGGAGCCTGGAGGAGTTGAAAGTTACTTTAAAAATGCATCTAGACCAACTTTCTGCTTGTGCCCTCTGCCTGGAACTATGTGGTATTTCAAAGTGGTTAGTGCAACTGAAGAACGGAATTTTAAATTGTATCTAATTTGATTAATACTTGTATAAGTTTTAATGTGTTCATTATTTTTGTCTGCGCTGAGTCTTGGCTGCTGTGCGAGCTTTTCTCTAGTTGTGGTTAGCAGGGGCTACTCTCTAGTTGCGGTGCATGGGCTTCTCATTGTGATGGCTTCTCTTATTGCAGAGCACGGACTCTCGGGCATGCAGGCTTCAGTAGTTGAGGCTCCCAGACTCTAGAGTGCAAGCTTAATAGTTGTAGCCTATGAGCATTGTTGCTCCACAGGGTGCGGGATCTTCCTGGGTCAGAGATCGAACCCATGTCTCCTGCATTGGCAGGCTGAGCCATCAGGGAACTCCTAATTTAATTAATTTAAATTTAAATAACCACATATGGCTAGTGGCTGCTGCCTCAGAATCTAAGGAATTGATTCAAGTGATGGGGCATGGGGAACTTATGATGGGTTTGAAGCTGGGCAGGGACATAGTTGTATCTGTTTTGGAAAAGTAATGTTAAGGGGTGATGTGTCTTTCCTGGGGAGAAGTTCTGACTTGCTGTGTGCCCTGCCTGGAGCCCACTTCTGAACAGTTACAAGGCCTAGGAGAGCAGTACCCTGTCCCATGCAGTGCTGTTGCCTCGGTCACAGCTGATTGAGATGGACTAGGTGTCTGTGCAAGGCTGTCCTTGTCTGGCTCACCAGAAGCCCGGGGAGGGGAGTGTGTGTGTGTGTGTGTGTGTGGCCTGATGCGAGAGCTCTACCAATAGGGACCTAGCATGGCCTGGTGGCTGACAATGCAAGCAGCTTTCTCCCAGAGGATTTAAGCTGATCCATGCAGGGACTGTGATAAACTGGGGACATGGCAGAACAAAGAAGCTGGAAAAGAATCAGAATTATGGGAGGGAGACTCATAGAATTGCTATTGGGTGCCCAGAATTGCACTGGACAGCCACTGTTGCTTTGCAAAGTTAATCAATAGAGAATATTATGTAATTTCTAAAAAAGGCTGCTGACACTGTCTCCTGTCTCCCTTACAGTCCCCTGAATCTTTGTACTGAGTGTCCTGTGTTGTAAGAATTAGTTTCAGCAGGCCTGGAATTAACCTGATGATTCTACTAAAAAAAATAAGCATGCTCAGCCCTCATCTGAAACATACTGATTAATAGCATTGCTTTCTAACTTGTACCCTGAGAGTTTCAGGGTGGTTTGAACCAGCTGATTGGCTTTATTTACTGATAACAGTGAGACTGAGGACTATACCTGGTGAGCCTCTGGAACCCCTAGTCACATAGCAGGAATACTCTACGTGACTCGCAGCATGTAAGAAATTCCAGCTGAGTCTCTATTTGGGTGATTCATTCACATGTCAGTGGTTCGGGATATGAGAAAGAAAGTATATCCTGCAAAGACCCTTTCAGAGGAAGGACAGCTGAACCCACAAGTAACTTTTCTGACCCTTTAATGAGACAGTCTTTAGCTGTGAGACTTGTCCTTAATGTGTTGCTACAGTGCATCTTTTTTCTTTTTTTTTTAATTTTTACTTTATTTTGCTTTACAATACTGTATTGGTTTTGCCATACATTGACATGAATCAGCCACGAGTGTACATGAGTTCCCAATCCTGAAGCCCCCTCCCACCACCCTCCGCATATCATCTCTCTGGATCATCCTCGTGTACCAGCCCCTAGCTTTTTCTTATAACGAACTGTATATTTCTAAGGGTCATCATTTTGGGTACTATGGCTCTTCCCAGAGTTTATCTTGTTCTCTACTACCTGAAAAATTCTGACGAACTCCGCTGGCATATTTGAACAGGAAGAGGCCAGTTCTCAAGTGATGGAAGTAGTGTTCCCTCAAGATGGTGAGGTTTCCAGTCAAAGCAGGGATGCTGAGAGTACAGAAGAAGGGGAAGGTTGGGCTGACCTAAGGCATAGACTTGGCAGCAATGGGCCAGTCACCATTGAATTGGATGAAGATATGAAATGGGCTTCCCAGGTAGTGTTAGTGGTAAAGAACCTGCCTGCCAATGCAGGAGATGCAAACGGCTTTTGTCCCTGGGCTAGGAAGATCCCCTGGAGAAGGAAATGGCAACCCACTCCAGTATTCTTGCCTGGAGAATCCCATGGACAGAGGAGCCTGGTGGACTACAGTCCATGGGGTCACAAAGACACTTGACTGAAGCTACTTAACACACATACGTAGAATGGAGAGAGGGGAGGAGGAGGCGATGACAGTGAAGGATTCAATCTTAGGCAATAATGATAGCTATGCTAATATGATTTGAGCAATCTCTATAAGATGCAGAGAAATCTCTTTTTTTAAGAGAATAGTGAAAGTTGTAACCTGCAGGTGAGTTGAAGAACTGATCATATAGCCTTTAGTTGAGCCTATTATATAGTCTATAGCTTATACTCCAACCAGAGATAGAAAAATTTGATTAGAAAATCAGATTTAGAAAACAGCTAAAGCAGATGTTTGGCAAACAGTGACTATACCTTGTATATGTCCTTTTATGGGGTTGCAGCCCATGGGATCGCAAAGAGTCGGACCTGACTGGGCAACTGAACAACAATAATAACAACAAGTTCCTTTTACTGTTTGTGATTATTATTCCTTCATTCAGTCCACAATACCGGTGCTACTATGTGTCAAAACTATGCTACATGCTTAGAATAAAGCTAAATCTATAGGCCTGGCCTCTGATTGCAAGGGGCTGCTTGATGTAATACCATGAAATATTTGGCTGTGGAGAGACCAATGTAAAGTGGGAAGATTGTGAACTGAAGAAAATAAAAAATGATCGTGAAATTATGAAATAACAATCTGGGTTTTTAAGAAGGCTGTTTGCATAAAGATATTAACATAAGAATACTAGAATCTTGATAAATTGTTGGAAGATTTTGGAGCAGTTAAAATAATCAATGATCACTCCATGCTGACTCTCTTACTTTGGTAAAGTGATAAAAGAAGTTCTGCTCCAAATCTTGCTCTTGGCCATGGGGAACTGTATTTGCTGGGCTGCAAAATGGCTGATTCTGGTGGGTACAGCAACAAGGAGGAAGTTAGCAAAGCTTTCAGTTGGGGTTTCTTAGCTTTGACACTATTGAGGTGAGTTTGGCGGCAAGCCCTGCTTACCCCATTACATCTCTGCTCCTAGTCTCTCATTAATTAAACCAGCCATGCCTCAGATTGCCAAACTCCAAACTATAAGCAAAATCATAAGCAAAATCTGGAACCATTAAGAAGAAAATCCAGGATAGCAGAGTGGTTGAATGGTTCATTTCCCTCTTAGCCACTTGAACTTCAAAACTGAGTGTCAACAATGTCCTCTAAGTTCAGGTGGAATTCTTTAGTCTCCTCACTATGTGACAGCCTCAAAATTGCTCTGTATTACTTCATCTTGATATATTATAATTACTTAATTCAATGTCTTCAGATATGGAGAGCACCTGGAGACCAATCACCAGGTCTTGTTAATTTTTCTGTCCACTGGGACTGAAACAGTACCAGAAGTATGTGTGTGTGCATGTGCTAAATCGCTTTAGTCATGTCCTATTCTTTGCAACCCCATGGACTGTAGTCAGCCGGGCTCTTCTGTCCATGAGATTCTCCAAAAAGAATACTGGAGTGGGTTGCCATGCCCTCCGCCAGGGGATCTTCCTGACCCAGGGATCGAACCTACATCTCTTACGTCTCCTGCATTGGCTGGCAGGTTCTGTACCAGTAGCACCACCTGGGAAGTCCATACATGTGCATTTACTGATAAAAGCCACTGTTCTTTACTGTCACCTATTATTCAGGGCTCAGACCTAATGTCAATGTAGCTCACCCTATAATCCAGCCACAGTCTCTTGGGTAAGTGCCCATCTCCTTTCTGGCCCTTTGGGGAGACAGTGGACCTGCAAACCCAAGAATGCAGGCTCTGTAGTCAGCCTGTCTAGACTGGAGTTCTGGATATGTCTAACTCCCAACTGTGTGATCTTAGGCTTCCGTTTTCTGCTATCACCCTACCACAGTTCCTATGGTTTCTATGGTGTAAGGTTTTTGTGAGGATTAAATGAAATAATAATATATGTAAAGCATTAAGCAGTTAGAACTGGGCATAGAACAACAGACTGGCTAAAAATTGGGAAAGGAGTATGTCAAGGCTGTATATTGTCACCTTGCTTATTTAACTTATGAGTATATCATGTGAAATGCTGGGATGGAAGAAGCACAAGCTGGAATCAAGATTGCTGGGAGAAATATCAATAACCTCAGATACGCAGATGACACCATTTTTCTGGGCTCCAAAATCACTGCAGATGGTGATTGCAGCCATGAAATTAAAAGACGCTTACTCCTTGGAAGAAAAGTTATGACCAGACTAGATAGTATATTCAAAAGCAGAGACATTACTTTGCTGACTAAGGTCTGTCTAGTCAAGGCTATGGTTTTTCCAGTAGTCATGTATGGATGTGAGAGTTGGACTGTGAAGAAGGCTGAGCGCCAAAGAATTGATGCTTTTGAACTGTAGTGTTGGAGAAGACTCTTGAGAGTCCCTTGGACTGCAAGGAGATCCAACCAGTTCATTCTGAAGGAGATCAACCCTGGGATTTCTTTGGAAGGAATGATGCTAAAGCTGAAACTCCAGAACTTTGGCCACCTCATGCGAAGAGTTGACTCATTGTAAAAGACTTTGATGCTGGGAGGGATTGGGGGCAGGAGGAAAAGGGGACGACAGAGGCTGAGATGGCTGGATGGCATCACGGACTCAATGGACGTGAGTCTGAGTGAACTCCGGGAGTTGGTGATGGACAGGGAGGGCTGGCATGCTGCGATTCATGGGGTCGCAAAGAGTCAGACATGACTGAGCGACTGAACTGAACTGAACTGAAGTAAACTAAAGAGCTTCTTGATGAAAGTGAAAGAGGAGAGTGAAAAAGTTGGCTTAAATCTCAACATTCAGAAAATTAAGATCATGGCATCTGGACCCAGCATTTCATGGAAAATAGATGGGGTAACACTAGAAATAGTGAGAGATTTTATTTTTTTGGACTCCAAAATCACTGCAGATGGTGAATGCAGCCATGAAATTAAAAGACGCCCATCACTTCATGGGAAATAGATGGGGAAATAGTAGAAACAGTGTCAGACTTTATTGTTTTGGGCTCCAAAATCACTGCAGATGGTGACTGCAGCCATGAAATCAAAAGATGCTTACTCCTTGGAAGAAAAGTTATGACCAGACTAGATAGTATATTCAAAAGCAGAGACATTACTTTGCTAAGGTCCGTTCAGTCAAGGCTATGGTTTTTCCTGTGGTCATGTATGGATGTGAGAGTTGGACTGTGAAGAAGGCTGAGCACCGAAGAATTGATGCTTTTGAACTGTGGTGTTGGAGAAGACTCTTGAGAGTCCCTTGGACTGCAAGGAGATCCAACCAGTCCATTCTGAAGGAGATAAACCCTGGGATTTCTTTGGAAGGAATGATGCTAAAACTGAAGCTCCAGTACTTTGGCCACCTCATGAGAAGAATTGACTCATTTGAAAAGACCCTGATGCTGGGAGGGATTGGGGGCAGGAGGAGAAGGGGACGACAGAGGATGAGATGGCTGGATGGCATCATGGACTCAATGGACGTGAGTCTGAGTGAACTCTGGGAGTTGGTGATGGACAGGGAAGCCTGGCGTGCTGCGATTCATGGGGTTGCAAAGAGTCGGACACGACTGAGTGACTGAACTGAACTGACTGTTCCTTGGAAGAAAAGCTATGACCAACCTAGACAGCATATTAAAAAGCAGAGACATTACTTGGGCAACAAAAGGTCCATCTAGTCAAAGCTATGGTTTTTGCAGTGGTCATGTATGGATGTGAAAGTTGGATTATAAAGAAATCTGGGTGCTGAAGAATTGATGCTTTTAACTTTGGTGTTGCAGAAGACTCTTGAGAGTCCCTTGGACTGCAAGGAGATCCAACCAGTCCATCCTAAAGGAAATCAGTCCTGAATATTTATTGGAAGGACTGATGCTGAAAATACCCTGGCCAACTGATTTGAAGAACTAACTCCTTGGAAAAGACTCTGATGCTGGGAAAGATTGAAGGCAGGAGGAGAAGGGGATGACAGAGGATGAGATGGTTGGATGGCATCACTGACTCAAAGGACATGAATTTGAGCAAGCTCCGGGAGTTGGTGATAGACAGGGAATCCTGGCGTGCTGCAGCACATGGGGTCACAAAGAGCTGGACATGACTGAGCAACTGAACTGAACTGAACTGAAAGCCCTAAGCCGTGACTGGAACATCTTTAAACTATTGTTGCTGCTGTTGTTATTTTTTATCATCATTATAATCATCATTTACCTTGCCTTATCTCTGCTGGTTTCTTTGGGTAAGGGTAGTTGCCTGTTTGGAGAATTAAGAAGAGTCAGAAAGCTTAGGAACTCAGGGCTGAGCCCTTTTGGGTCCTCCCAGTGTTGCATGTAAAGTGCAGGTATGGAGTTGGGATTAAATAAACCTGATCTCTTCACTGAACCCTGTCCGGGTGGTAAAGAAATTAATGTCATTCTAATCCTTGCACTAAGAAAGACATGGACCTGAGACTGAAGTGACTGTCCACAGTGAGCAGTGGGTCTGCACAAGTGATGGTGCCCAGGTTCCCACCGGGTCTCTGCTGGGCTCTCCGAGGTGGGTATGCATCATGCTGGCATTACCAGTGCCTATTAAGCAATGCACTTGCTCTTGCAACACTGGCAGTAAAGCAATAATTCATTAATTCTGGCATCTGTCTACTCCTAGCCCAAGAGAAATTGGCACTGTAATTATCACTCTAATGATAGCGCTTTTGTTGCAACATGTACATAACATTTCTTTTCTCCATCTGGGAGGAAAGTGGGAAGCCCTCTATGTTTCCACCTCTCAGAGTCCCTGCTTGACAGATGTGAGGCTTTAAGTTGCTGATTTGTCCTGTTTATATTTTTCTTTTGGATTTTCAGCATCACTTTTTGAATCTCTGTGGGATGAGAAGGTATCTTAGTCTGTTCAGGTGGCTAAAACAAAATTACACAGACCTTGTATTTAGAAACAACAGGAATTTGATTCTTCAGGAGGCTGGGAAGTCTGAGATTAGGCTGCCAGCATGGTGAGGTGAGGCCCCTTTTCATGGTTCATAGCCTGCATCTTCTTACTGTGTCTTTAGTGGTGGGAGGGGCTAGAAAGCTCTGAGGGGTGCGAACTCTTTTATAAGAACAATGATCCCATTCATGAAGACTCCACCCTCATGACCTAAGCACTTCCCAAAGGCCCCACTTCAGAGCACTATCATCTTTGCAGGTTAGGATTTCACATGTGAGTTTTGAGAGGACACGAACATTCAGACCAGGAGGAGGTGAGGATTTTTCATAGAAATTCTTGTTTTTTTTTTTTTTTTTACTTTAAACTTTGTAATTAGTATTGAGAGTATAGTCAATTAACAGTATTGTACAATATTGTTCATTATTAGAGAATGCAAATCAAAACTATAATTAGATATCACTTCACACCAGTCAGAATGGCCATCGTCAAAAATGCACAAACAATAAATGCTGGAGAGGGTGTAGAGAAAAGGGAACATTCTTGCACTGTTGGTGGGAATGTAAATTGATACAGCCACTATGGAAGATGGAATGGAGATTCCTTAAAACACTAGGAATAAAACCACCATATGACCCAGCAATCTCACTCCTAGACATATACACTGAGGAAATAAAAATTGAAAGAGACACATGTGTGCCATTGTTCATTGCAGCACTATTTACAATAGCTAGAATATGGAAGCAACCTAGATGTTCATTGACAGATGAATGGATAAAGAAGTTGTGGTACATATACACAATGGAATATTACTCAGCCATAGAAAGGAACGCATTTGAGTCAGTTCTAATGAGGTGGAAAAGAGTAACATGGAAACTTACATTACCATATGTGAATAGATAGCCAACAGGAATTTGCTGTATGGCTCAGGAAACTCAAACAGGGGCTCTGTATCAACCTAGAGGAGTGGGATGGGGAGGGAGATGGGAGGGAGGTTCAAAAGGGAGTGTATATATGTATACCTATGGCTGATTTGTGTTGAGGTTTGACAGAAAACAACAAAATTCTGTAAAGCAATCCTTTAATAAAAAATAAATTAATTAAAAATATTATAATAGCATTGGACACAACTGAGCGACTTCACTTTCACTTTTCACTTTCATGCATTGGAAAAGGAAATGGCAACCCACTCCAGTATTCTTGCCTGGAGAATCCTAGGGATGGGGGAGCCTGGTGGGCTGCCGTCTATGGGGTCGCACAGAGTCGGACACAACTGAAGCGACTTAGCAGCAGCAGCAGCTTCAAGTGAACAGCAAAGGAACTCAGCCATACATATACATGTATCCATTCTCCCCCAAATCCCCCTCCCATTCAGGCTGGCACATAACATTAGCAATTCTTAAATGAATGTACGGCAAGTTCTTAAAACAATGCCTGGCACACAGACAGTGTTGTATAAGTATTTGCTACTTTCCTTATAATGTAGTAATAAGTGCTCATTTTTTGGCTGTTTGTTTCACTGGAATACAATGCATAGAAAAAGCACTGTACGGTTTTGGGCAGTAGGTTCAGCATACATTCCCCCGTCCGAGAACCATGGATCGTGTCTCTCCCCTATGTGGGGCTTCCCAGGTGGTGCTAGTGGTAAAGGATCCATCTGCCAATGTAGGAGACAAGGGTTGCTGGTTCGATCCCTGGGTTGGGAAGATCCCCTGGAGGAGGAAATGGCAACCCACTCCAGTATTCTCACCTGGAGAATCCCATGGACAGAGGATCCTGTTGGGTTACAGACCATGGGGTCACAAAGAGTCAGGCACTACTGTTGCTGCTGCTGCTGCTAAGTCGCTTCAGTCATGTCTGACTCTGCGCGACCCCATGGACTGCAGCCTATCAGGTTCCTCCGTCCATGGGATTTTCCGGCAAGAGTACTGGAGTGGGGTGCCATTGACTTCTCCGAAAGGAGTCTTCTATGTAAGTTCAAAGTCACTTTACAAACCTCATTGTATCACCCCAGGCAGCCAGTGCCAAGCAGTTGACATTGGCAACCTGGATAAAACATTTGCCATCCCAGCCTAGGAGCTTACACTCTAGAGGCCTCAAGAACTCTGCCTCGAACAGTGAACTAGGCGTGGTAAAGCTGAGTTATTCTAAGCATGTTCGAAGCTCCTCAGCTCAAAGCCTGAGTGAAACTAAGGCTAAACCTATTTGACCTCCTCCACCCCCGGGCACATTCTTGACTGACCTCTTTGGACTTTGAGATTCTTAATTTTCAGCAGTCTTTTGCCTGAATGTCTGTTCAGCAATGAGGAAGTCTGAATTTTGCCCAGGTGTTTAGAATTAGCCCTTTTTTGAATCAAACAGTTCTAAACGGAAAGACACTGATGTGACTTAGTAGTATAGGTTCTAGTATGTAAAATAAAAGAATAATAAAATAATAATTAACCAATTTTAATAATAAAAATCCTCAATTCCGTGCAGAAATGATTGTTTTGAAGCTCAACATCTTTAATGTATCTTGGGCGGTATACTTTTCTTCATTGCAAAGTAGAAAATTATTTTCTGTTTCTATATTCTACAAAGGATGAAAACATACATTTAAACATTCTATAATATATTACTTGTCCCTACAAGCTAACTCTGAAACTATTTTAGCCCTTCATTCAGCTAAATGAATACTGAATGATCCTGAATATAATATTTCTAAAATACTTATTTTTTGAGATGAGCCAAGTCACATCTTGGTTTTTCAACTATCTCATCTGTAATATTAATATCCAAACCTCAGTCCAACCAATATTTATGGGCCTCATAGAAATTTAAAATGTATTTCTAAAATGCCTTTCAGACATAAAATAAACACTGAAAGCACTGAATAAACGTATATATATATATATGTATGTGTGTATATATATATATATATATATATATATATATACATCTAAGTCAAAGTGTTAGTTGCTCAGTCGTGTCCAACTCTTTACGACTCCACGGACTGTAGCCCACCAGGTTCTTCTGTCCATGGGGATTCTCCAGGCAAGAATACTGGAGTGGATAGCCATTTCCTTCTCCAGGGATCTTCCCAACCTAGGGATCAAACCTGGTTTGCAGGCAGATTCTTTATCATCTGAACCACCAGGGAATATAGACATACATATATACATTGCAAAAGGAAATGGCAACCCTCTCCAGTATTCTTGCCTGGAGAATCCCACGTACAGAGGAGCCTAGGGGGGCTATAGTCCATGGATCCGAAGAGTCAGACACAACTTACCGACTAAACCACCACCACCACCATTCATATACATATATATGTATATATATATATAACCTTTAGAGAATATTTTCCATTTGACTTTATTTTTATTTTTTTTTATTTTTATTTTTTTTGACTTTATTTTTAAAAAAAATTTTTGGCCCAGCAACATGGCATATAAGATTTCAGCTCCAAGGCTAGGGATCGAATCCCTGTCCCCTGCATTGGAAGCATGGAGTTTCAACCATTGGATGGCCAGGGAAGTCCTTGTTTTCCATTTTAAATGTTCAAATCCTCAGCGCAGAATAGGGCAATTAAGATAGGGATGTCCCAGTCCATAATGACTGCATCCTGCAATTGCCTGAACCTTCTAATGGGAATGTTTCTGTATCTTCTTATAGTCACTTCTATGACTGTAGCTCCGCTGGACTGTGGTTTTTCAGGAACTGTCTTGAAATGAGGAGGATTTGGTTAATTATTGGTGTGGCAGATGAATAAAGATGTGACCCAGGACAGTCTAATGACTCGTTCCTCTCAGCAGTGTTCCAGATTCACTAAGCTTCTTTAAAGACTCCTGGCTGTCATGGAAGGTACATTTCAGAACCTGTAATAAGGGCCCCCACCTAGTGTGGCTCCGCTTCAGTGTTCTTTGCTCTCCAAGCAGGTGTCGACACTGGAGTCTGCTGCTGCTCTCAGATGAGAAAGAAGTTCCAGGATGCTTTTCACATTTTTATAGGTGGTGAAATCACAAAATGATCAGAATTCTTACATTTACTTCAGGATGTAACAGATTGCTTTCCTATTTCCTGATCTCAGCCTTCCAAAGGACTTTTCTCCCCTAAGGATCTTGATTCCAAACAGCAGTGCATTTCCTGTGTGTGTATCTGGGCCCCAGTCTTCCAGGCACCATGGTCAGAGAAGTGATCCCTCCCAGCTTAAGTTTTGTGTTTTGTTTTTTAAAAGAGAGTCCAAAATAGGTTGGATACTATGGCACTTGGTCAAGGTAGACTTGTATGTACTGTTGATGCCAATTAAAAGGGTGATAACAGAAGTACATATTTTTGGTCTACCAAGGCCATAAATTGCAGAAAGAATTCACCAGACAAAGACAGCAGGTCGGTGAGTGAGCTGGTTTAATTGAATTGGTATTTGTACAAGGTGACACCCTCTCTCATACCACCCACCCCCTCCCTGGGTGACTCAGCCACTGAAGGAGAAGCCTCTGAACTGTTCATTAACGCAGGCAGGTGGAGGTGGAAACTGCTTTCAGTAAACCCCACGTACTCATTCGTCTCAGCTGGATCACCTGGGGGAATCACTGCAGATTGTTTAGACAGAAAGTCCTGGTTTTCTGCCCAAGACAGGTAAGTTGAATTATATTTGCAAAGGTAAAGACATCTGCTTTATTGCGTCACTTTCTCTGCTTCCTTTGCAAGTGGTTAAAATTAGAACTTGCTCTCTTAACTTTGTCCTCTTTCCAGTGAAATTTTGACAGCTTCCAACTGGCTGCTCTGCTTGTCCACAGCTTTGCTGCTCTTTGTTGTGATTTTAGATCGTGTTGCTTTTAAATTCTCCACAATTTTACACATTTCTGGCAGTAGAGAAATGAAAGCCTATTTGAGTTTCCATGTGGGAGCTGTCAGCTGGCAAATCTGGTCACACATAAGGATAGTAAATTCTTTAAGTCGAGGGGCCAGCATTTGCTGGTTTACTTTCTCAAGATACTATAAAACCTTTTTTTAAAAGAAGCTCCCTGTCTTCACAGATGATGCTTTTACTGAAATGGTGAGCTCTACCGTTTTATAGATAAGAAGTCTTATTTGTTTTTTTTGGCTGCTGAAAACACTGCAAGTCAGTCACTGAGCTGTGTGAGAGGGCTAGCCCTCCGCTCTGTCCTCTCCAAATAAGAAAATCATGTTTATTGAGTGAATGTACCAAGAAATAAAGCTGGGCAGGATTAACTGGCTGCGGGGTGGTATGCAGTTTCCCATAGAGATTCGTTCGTGTGCATTTTGCCAACTTGACTATGTTATACCCTGAATTCCAATTTACAAATTGATTAATGTACGTGGAGGCAATTTTCAATGTCTATTCAAATCCTAGTCCTGAAAAACCAGTTTTAGAAGTCCTTTGATAAGAATAGAAAAGTTATTTTAACCAGGCTTTCCTTTATAATTAATAGCTAAGCTGATTTGTCTGACCTGTGTTTTTTCTCCACCATTTCCATTCAAAACTCAGAGCTGTGGAAATCAAACCCAGGTGCTAATCACACTTAGAATGAGAGCGTTCTTTCCTTCAGAAGGGTGCTTCCCACAGCACATCTGTCTCAGCCTTGAATTCTAGAGCTTCCATCACTTTCCATTGCTGAGCAGGTTACCTGCCGTCTCAGAGGCATTTAGAGCTCAGTGCTCAAAGGTTACTGAGGAATTTTATAATTGGTTTTCAAACACTTATAGCAATCAGAAAGCTAAAAGGTGGCATTTGTGGATTATAATTTTGTCATGAAATATGATCAGATTTAAAACCGGCTTTCTCTTCCACAGTTTATAATGCACAAATGGTCCTTCTGATGTTTACTGTCTTCCAGAACTTAAGTACTAGGAAAATCAATTTGAGAAAACTGTGAGATTACATCAATAAAAATTTTAGTAAAACATTTGGTCGATTCTAAGTGTCAGAGTAGACAGAGAATGCAGATAAAAGGCCAGGATTTTTATTAAAATTTTAGCTTCATGTGAAATCTTAGAGCCAACGACATAAATTTGCAACTGGAGCAGTCAGCCCCGTATAAGAAGATGACGTAGTATGCACAGGTAGGTTGCAGGTAGGTTGCAGGTTGTGATATACGCGCTCAGAGCCAGCCTCACCTCGGCTGCCAGTCTGTAGGTGCTGTTCACCTGGCTGACTCCTCTAACTGCTGGAATTTTGATCAAAATAGCTGAGAGGTTCATTTTCCTGGACTTTGTAAACAAAGAGGAGATGTTTTGAATGACAAAGCCCAGACTGTGGAATGAACTGTATATAGTTAACTAAGCAGTCAACTTGGAGAAGGCAGTGGCGCCTCACTCCAGTACTCTTGCCTGGAAAATCCCATGGACAGAGGAGCCTGATGGGCTGCAGTCCATAGGGTCACTAAGAGTCGGACACGACTGAGCAACTTCACTTTCACTTTTCACTTTCATGCATTGGAAAAGGAAATGGCAACCCACTCCAGTGTTCTTGCCTGGAGAATCCCAGGGATAGTGGGAGCCTGGTGGGCTGCTGTCTATGGGGTCGCACAGAGTCGGACACGACTGAAGCGACTTAGCAGTAGCAGCAAGCAGTCAACTTAAGTGATTTTCACTGATAGTGACCCTATGATTTGGGGATCGATTCCAAGCACTCTTCAAGAGGGATGTGATAGACTCATTGACCAGCCAGTGGTCCATGGGAAACCTTTGCTGGTCCCACAGTTTGTCTTCTGACATTATCCTGCTTCTAGGCTATTGGTTGATCATGTTTCTCTTGCTGAGAACTTTGAAATAAGGGTTTTGTGTATTAATTACTGGAAACTTGTCTGTAGTTGCTTGAAGTTTACTTTTGAATCAAAAGTCTTTATCGAATATATTTCTTAAGGGTTTCTATTCCATTGTAAAGAAATCCATGTGATTTTAGAATTTGGTGAAGGCCCTTCCTTAAATGGATGCTCTGTCAAATAACAGCTATATTTATTAGATTTGTGTTTATGTTAGTTGCTAAACTTTTTAAAGATATGAATCATCCTTTTACTGTGATTTTAAATGGAAGAGTACTTTTTATAGCTACCCATTAAACAACAACTGGCTTACTTCTAGTTTTGAACTCATTGTAATTGTATACTTGAGAGCTCTAAGTGTCTAAATAATTTACTCTCTGTTTCTAGACCCAAGTTTTCCTGGCCAAAAATATGATTAAATCTCCTTTTAATGGAACCTTCTGGGAGAAAGTAATAAATCATATAGACCATACTTTTTTAACTAGAATACACCCATCCCAGGAAACTTTGACATTATTCCAGAAAATTCTCAGAAGCCACAGGAAATGCATAGTACATCCACATCAAGAACTAATTTTAAACATTTTGGAGAAAATGGCCTCCCTGCAGCCTTACCTTCCTCCCTCATCTTTCCCAGTGTTCTCTCTCTTGTTGAGTAAACATGTGGAAGGAATCCACAGAAGGCTGGAATCCAGATAGACTTGGATTCAATTATGACCCCACTTTGACCAAGTGTCACTTGTATGATGATACTTCCCTCACAGTACTAGCAAATAAAAAGAAAATTTAGGGTTCCTACTTAATTATGCATATATTTGTATAATAAGATAACATGACTTGCATAGTCTTTCACAAAAACACAAAGAGATGTAAAACATGGAGAAAAAATTTCCGTACGAAAAATGTGGGACCTAGATTAAGAAAATCACAGAAGTTTACTATAAGGCCTAAACTTTGTTGAGAAAAAACATCTTTGAGTAGATTCCTGCATGAACAGATTGAATGTCATCAATGTCAGCTCTTCTTAAACCATTTTATAGGATTCATGCAGTTCCAATCAAAAGTGTTAAGAGAATATTTGTTTTGAAATCAAAGAAAATAATTTTAATTTTTATCTTAAGAAATTAATAAATTAGAATAGCTGATAGAATTTCTACAAGGGAAATTAGTGAAGGGTGCTTGTATTAAATATTAAAATGTATTATAAAAAGACGATAACTAAAATAGATTGTTTCTGTTGCGAGAAACTAATGGTAGATCTATGGAACAGAAGAGATAGCCGTAAGCATATTCTTGAATATATAGAAATTTTTTATGTGACAAAGGAAAAATCATGTATTAGTGGGAAAGAGATTATCAAAGTAAATCCATATAGATTTGAGTTTCTATGTAACAATAAAATACATTCTTTAATTAGAAGAAAATGTGTAAATATTTATTAATCTCATTTTTGCAACAAATGTTCCTCTAGAATTGATTATGTGCCAGATACAATAATAATATTTGGAAATACAACTGTAGAGAAAATGGTCTTGGTTACAACCCTCAGATTTACAATATGTGTGTGTGTTGGAGATGGAGATAAACTATTTAGCCATGCAGACAGGCAGTCTGTATGGTAATGCTGTAATGGAGAGGTACTCTTTGCCTTGTGAACACTTAGTAAGCCTCTTAACTCAGCCTGGAGAGGTAGAGGTACAGACAGGTTGTGTTGGCATCACTGAATGCCTCTAGGAGGATATGTAATGTGTGACCTGAAAAGTCTTTCCTGAAAGGAGAGTAAGGGTGAAGAGAGGCTCAGAAAGAATGCTTTAGGCAAAAACCGTAGAGTGAGCAGCAGCATAAAGGTGATGGAAAGGATGGAGCCCTCATGAATCGGAACGACTTAGTCTAGCAGTCAGAGAAGGCAATGGCACCCCACTCCAGTACTCTTGCCTGGAAAATCCCATGGGCGGAAGAGCCTGGTAGGCTGCAGTCTATGGGGTCTCAAAGAGTTGGACACAACTGAGCGACTTCACTTTCACTTTTCACTTTCATGCATTGGAGAAGGAAATGGCAACCCACTCCAGTGTTCTTGCCTGGAGAATCCCAGGGACGGGGAGCCTGGTGGGCTGCTGTCTATGGGGTCGCACAAAGTCTGACACGACTGAAGGAACTTAGCAGCAGCAGTCTAGCAGTAGCTCAGATGGTAAAGCATCTGCCTACAATGCAGGAGATCCGGGTTCAACTCCTGGGTGGGGAAGATCCCCTGGAGAAGGAAATGGCAACCCACTCCAGTATCCTTGCCTAGAAAATTCCATGGACAAGGAGCCTGGCAGGCTGCAGTCCATGGGGACACAAAAAGTCAACTACAACTGAGTGGCTAAATTCCCTAGTCTAGCTGAAAGTAGAGTTTGAGTGAAGCATGGGGAGTGGGAAGAAAGAAGACCGGAGGGTACAGCCTTGTCAGCAATTTGGATTTTATCCTGACAGAAATGGAGGCCACTGAAGAATTTTAAGCAGAGTGGTGACTTGTGAGAATGGATTAAGAGTGAAAGTCTAGAGATTGGGAATATAGGTAGGAAGCTGTGAAAACAGTAAGCAGATCATGCCAGCTTGAATATAGAAAGAAAGACAATCAAAAGAGATGTAGGAGAAAAGTTACAGTATTTGGTGATCACTTGGATTTTGAGGTCAGAAAAAAAGTTTTATTGATGGTCTACAGGGGTTTTAAGGAGTGAAAGAATTCATAAGAGGAAAGATAGAGAATTACAAAATTAGAAGCTGCTAATGAAAAATCAGAATTAGAAGCCAAATGAATACTGGGAAAGTAAAAATAAATATATCTGACATGTAAAGATGTCAGACATATAAACATTTTCCTATAAAGAAAATTAAAAAGCAATAAGAAATCTGTAATATTAATCAATGGGTAATTCAGAAAATAAGAAAATAACCAATAAAATTATAAAAATATGCATTCGAGCCAAAATGATTCCACTTTCACCTATTAAATCATTAAAGAGACTAATAAATGACAATTCCAAATCCAATAAATAAAGCCAATGTGTGGACATTCATGTGCTGAGGGTGGATTGTAAACTGGTATAAAGTTTATGGGAACATATTTCACAGTAGAGACCAAGTACATTTTAGAAGTTACACCCCTTGACAAATAATTTTACTTCTAAAGATCTATAAGACATAGATAAGTATAATAAGGGATGTGGTCAAGATTTGTATGGTTTTGTTGGAAAAAAACAGAGGAGTTATGTTATACTGATAGACCCATAAGATAAAATATTTTGTAGCTGCAGAAGAATTAATTATTCAAATATTTTTAAATGGATTGAAAATGTGCATCAATAGGCTGTAATATGCAAAATGATAATAATGATAATAAAACAACCCTGGAGGAAAAGAACAAAGGTTGATGAAAGGTATCTGATTTTTTCCTTCTTTGTGCTTTCTTATATTTTCCACATTTTCTGTTGAACATATATTACTAATATAATGAGAGATTTTACTGTGTAAAATTGAGATGAAGAGTGACCACATGACAGAGCTATAGTGAATATGAATAAGATTAAGATAAAGAACTTAGGGAAACAGTGTTTTGGTTCATAGTACATGGTCTAAATTTGCGTTTGTTCACTCATTTAACAAATGTTTTCAGTTAGAACTGAAAATAGTTCTTGAGGGGCTCAGGCAATAGATAATTTTTATTAGATAGCATTTTTATTATTAATAATAAACATTAGACCAGTGTCATGATATGAATTTAATCACTGTCACAGAGACTAGGACTCTGCATGCTACAACTTGATGTTATCTATCATTCTGCAAGGGCAGCTAGGGGCTCGCGCTAAAAGCAAGAACAAGCAATAAAAACATTTTATGGTCGATGGTTTGTTGTTTAGTCGCTCAGTCGTGTCCAAACTCTTTGTGAACTTATGGACTGTAGCCCTCCAGGTTCCTCTGTCTGTGGGATTTCCCAGGCAAGAATACCAGAGTGGGTTGCCATTTCCTTCTCCAGGGGATCTACCTGACCCAGGGATTGAACCCGTGTCTCTTGCGTTTCCTGCATTGGCAGGCAGATTCTTTACCAGTGAGTCACCAGGAAAGCCCCTGGTCAATGGTTTTCAGACTCCAAATTCATAGCATATAGCTAACTGGCTGGCTCCAAGATTTCCTTTGTGCTGCATTCTGAACTATTTCAGCCTCAGTAAGCAAGTTTTCTAATGGTAAGTGTAGACTGGGAAGCTGTGTAACTAAAGAAATAGCAAATTTCTAACCATCACAGCAGGCTAAGCAAGTCTTTCCCAGCCTCGTAATTATTGGATTTCCTTCTACAGTGCATGTGAAGGCTAACATAGTCCATTAATTTAAATGCAATTATTAACGTTTACACTTCATGAAGCTCTGTTTGTTTTATTCTTACGTAATATTTCGTGTTCTTTTAGGTGATAATTAGTTGCTTGATGGTTTGTTGTATTTATCTCACAGAAGATAATGCTGTTGTTTATTGGTTTGTAATTATAGAGTCTCTCTTATTCTTCTGTTGAAAATAGTTAAATAGCGTTTGTGCTTTTTTCAGTTTCTAGGCATTTTTCCCTATTATCAGTGACTTCTGGGAAGCAAGTACTAGTGGGTATTATTGAACCATGAAGGCTTTTTCATACACAAAAATGAATACCACCAAGCTACATATGTCATTCTAGACAGTTTTGCTGTGTTTATTTCCATAGTCTATGTTTGCTGTTGGTTTTCCCCCATCACTTTAGCGATTTCTCCTAGGCAACTATTCACATTTGGTCTTTTCCTTGTATACCTGTGGTGGATTCATGTTGATGTGTGGCAAAACCAGTACAATATTGTAAAGTAATTAACCTCCAATTAAAATAAATAAATTTATTTTTAAAAGATATCAATTTATCTAAGTATATTAAAAGCTCAATAAATTAACTCTGGAGAGTTAATGAACTCTGAAGCATCCAACTGTCTCTCTGCTGTTCTCATGATACTTTGCTAAGATCAGAGAAAGTCTGCCCCAAATCTCTCTCGGTGGAGGTCCATAACAGATTTCTATTGCAAAGGAAATGTCATTCTCCTCACCCTTTCTTTTAACCTGGTAACTTTCTACCTGTTGGCACCTTTTTATTTCCCGAGCTTCTGGGACAGGAACTCTGATGTCAGGTCCATTTGGGTTGGAATCCCAATTGTGCACCGGCTGTGTTACTTGAGGCAAACTACTTATCCTAAAAACCTTTTTCCAAAAAGAGCAAATTGCTTTCCTACTTTCCTTGTTTTCTTTTTTTATTAAAGGACATTCACTTCACTTCACTTCACTTCAGTCACTGTCGTGTCCAACTCTTTGCGACCTCATGAATCGAGCACGCGAGGCCTCCCTGTCCATCACCAACTCCCGGAGTTCACTCAGACTCACATCCATCGAGTCCGTGATGCTATCCAGCCATCTCATCCTCTGTCATCCTCTTCTCCTCCTGCCCCTAATCCCTCCCAGCATCAGAGTCTTTTCCAATGAGTCAACTCTTCACATGAGGTGGCCAAAGTACTGGAGCTTCAGTTTTAGCATCATTCCTTCCAAAGAAATCCCAGGGCTGATCTCCTTCAGAGTGGACTGGTTGGATCTCCTTGCAGTCCAAGGGACTCTCAAGAGTCTTCTCCAACACCACAGTTCAAAAGCATCAATTCTTTGGCGCTCAGCTTTCCTCACAGTCCTACTCTCACATCCATACATGACCACTGGAAAAACCATAGCCTTGACTAGATGGACCTTTGTTGACAAAGTAATGTCTCTGCTTTTGAATATGCTGTCTAGGTTGGTCATAACTTTCCTTCCAAGGAGTAAGCATCTTTTAATTTCATGGCTGTAGTCACCATCTTCAGTGATGTGGGAGCCTCCAAAAATAAAGTCTGACACTGTTTCCACTGTTTACTCAGCTATAAAACAGAAACGCCTAATATCACCCCCTCTCCACATTTCCAACTCCTGCACTGCCTTCTGCAAAAAAACTCTGACTTCATTGAAATCATTCATTATAAAGTTTACTTAGGTAGAGAAGGAGGATAATCACAGTATCAGCCTTAAGGCATTATGTGGGTATGTATTATGCGTAATACGTACATGTGTGCGTGCTAAGCTGTTTTAGTCATGTCTGACTCTTTGTGACTCTATGGACTGTAACCCAACAGGCTCCTCTGTCCATGGGATTCTCCATGCAATGGGTTGCCACGCCCTCTTCCAGGAGATCTTCCCCGACCCAGAGATTGAACCCACGTCTTCTGCATCCCCTGCCATGCAGGCGGACTTTTGACTGCTGAGCCACCGGGGAAGCCCTGAGCATAATACATATACAATCTAAGCTGAATAGGGCTAACACTATCACACGACAAGCATCAGTGGCGAATTCTTTCTGTTGGCGGTTTTCTCTTTTCTTCTTTCATCTTCTAGTTTGTGATCCTGTTTTCTGCTCTGCACTTTTTTTTTTCTTTTCTGTCTTGCTCTTCCTAGTCTCTTTCATCTCTGCACCAGCTCATTCCAGTTGCTTTGCTCACACAATCTTTCTCAGGGAGAGTTAGCAGGGAGTGGTAACCTGTAGCACTTATTAGGTATATGGAGAGGCATTTTGTCCTTGGGCGGGAAGAGAGAAACCCACAAAGTCTTTTTGTCAGGAGGACCCAGAAGGTGGAGAGGAGTGCAGCTTGGCTGGGAGGTGACCCGGGGAGTCTTAGAGTTGGGCCAGGGGGAGCTGGTGCTGACTGGCTCGGCAGCGGGGGGATCACGTGGTGACCTAAATCTCTCAAGGAAGTGCTATTATTCAAGACAGAAATTGAGAAGGCCCAGAGGGAGATGAAGAGGCTCTGCAAAGGGACAACAACTTGAAGAAATAGGGGATGTTTGATAGTTTCAAATGCATCCAAAGAAAACCGTGGAAAACTTGACTGGCTTTGTAATTCAGAATTTAAGAAGACCAATTTTTTTCTAAAATCTACATACACATGTCTTTGGGCAAAAGCTGTAGAAATGGGTACAAACTAGCACTTTCTGGTGTCTGGCCACTAAGAGGAAATGAAAGAGAGGCCAAAAGTTGAAAAGATTTTTTTTTTTCCTTTTACCATATTGACTTTTTGGCCATGCCACGTGGCTTCCCCAACCAGGGATCAAACCCAGGTCCCTGCAGTGGAAGCGTGAAGTCCTAACCACTAGACAGCCAGGGAATTCCCTCCCTATTGACTTTTGACAACATGATTTCACATCAGAGTTTCCAACTTAAGCATTTGGTGGTTTAAAAGGGAAAAAAGTTTCTGTAGTTCCCAGCATAATATAGATACATCTTTTTACACATCTTTTCCCATAATATTACACATTTAAAATATAGTTGTTGCATATGTGCCAGTAACGGCATTTTGAGCGCCAAGATGACAGTTGCATCTTTCTCATGAGAAGTTTAAAACTTGATTGGAAGGAAGCCAAGGAAAGCACTTAGAAATAAATCTAATTGGCTGAACTGAGACTATTGAAGTGTGATTATCTGGGTGTTAAGTAAATATGAAACAGCATAACCTCAGCTGCTGAAATAAGTAATTTCTTTAAAAAATAATATAAAAATGAGATTTTGCTGCATGTATTTCTTGATATTACCAATTTGAAAGGTTTTTAATTTCCAATCCATCCTACAAATGGGTATTTGTTTAACAAGAGCATTATTCACAGGGACCTATATTGTTGATCCATTTTTAATAGCAATATAGAAAATTTCCATATGTAAAAAATGTAAATTCTGGTCAAGATGGAGAGTGTTCCATTGCAGTAAAATTTCTGTGGAATTAGAGGTTGATGAAAGAGGAGCTTGCACCCTAAAGGTTTTAGATTGGAGCTTCTAGAAATGGTTCTGGGGCCACCAAATGGGTTGACATAAGGAGATAATTAGGGTGCTGTGGCCAATGGGTCCTAAGGAAAAATAAAAGAGCAGATAACCCTGAGGAAGTTTGTGCAGTTGTGAGTGAAACATGTAGATTTGATGGAAAAAAAATTTCCCACTGTATTAGTCATTTTTCACTTTTAAAAAAAGCTCCTGCGTACTTATTAAACTATTATCATTTAAAAATAGAATACATTATAGCTTCCTGTCTCATTTCACACCAGAGTTTTTAACTTAAGCATTTGGTGGTTTAAAAGGAGTCAATGGACAGCAAGCAGCTAGGAAAAAGTATAAAACATTATCAAGCCAGTGAGTAGGGAGAGAGATTCAGAGAAGGAGTCAGGTTGGAATAGTGCCAGGCCACTCATGGCGTCAGTGTGGCCACGGGAGGGGAGAGGCTCGGGGTTGAGCTGCCCAGTGGTGATAGAGCAGCTAGTTACTACTGCTGCTCCTCCCAGCTCCTCTCCCATCATCTCCCATCTTTTGGAACTTGTGGGCACTTCCTGCATATCGGGATTGGCTACATCACATGATACTTTGTGCAACATGCAGTATCGTGCACTGAGAAGACTCTGGCACCTACTTGCAGTACCTGGCTGTCCCTTCCTCTGTGACCTTGGCCAGGCTATTTAGCCTCTCTTGAGTTCCTATAATTAGAGGTAATGATACTCACCTGGAGGATTGAATAAGACAATGTGCACTCAGCATGTGGCACAATCTGAAGCAACAGTAGGAACTAAACACATGATCCTTCTTGCTAGGGGCATCAAACACATGGACATGTTGCAAGAAATGGTGTTTTACTAATAAAAGAGTCACTAGTATCTCATATTTTGAAGACCACCATGGGCTTTTAAACCTTCTGTTTCAGACCTACACCATGACCTTGTAACAGGCAAGAAGAGCACTAAGCTTGAGTAACAAAAATATGAAAGAGTAATCTCATAAAGAAACTGGGAGGTTTACTTCTCTCTCGCCCGAAGTTAAGAATTAGATCATCTAGGGCTGTCTGGCAACTCTGTAAGGAACCCTGCTCCTTCTAACTTCCCGCTCCACCGTTGTTAGTGTGAGACTTCAGTCCTGAGGTTAGTTCATAGTCCAACGATGGCCAGTTTTACCTTCAGTCTGGCAGTTTCAGAGATGGAAAAGTGAAGTGCAAAAGGCCTAATTCTTCTCAGGAACTTTCATGAAAGAGGGAACAAGTTGAAACTGGGATGTCCCAGAGAAAGCAAGTGAGGTCATTGGAAGCTATTCCTAGAAAGTATCCCAGAGACTCAGTGGGTGGAGCCAGAGAGGTGTTTATGGGATACCAGAGGCTAATCATTGGCAGAGAGACAGTAGTAAGGGCCCTGATCTTGTCTGGTTGTCAGAGATTATGACTCCTTTTGGAGAATGCCTGGCTACCAAAGCGTGAAAATATCAGATGCTTTAGCAGGGTCTGACTAGAGCCAGCCTTGAATAGAAGATGTGTATGTGTGTGTGAAGGCAATGGCACCCCACTCCAGCATTCTTGCCTGGAGAATCCCAGGGGCGGGGAGCCTGGTGGGCTGCCGTCTATGGGGTCGCACAGGGTTGGACATGACTGAAGCGACTTAGCAGCAGCAGCAACAGCATATATGTGTTAATCACTCAGTCATGTCCAACCCTTTGTGACCACATGGACTGTAGCTCTCCAGATTCCTCCGCCCATGGGGTTCTCCAGGCAAGAATACTGAAGTGGGTTGTCATTCCCTTCTTCAGGGGATCTTCCTGACCTGGGTTCGAACCCAGGTCTCCTGCATTACAGGCAGATTCTTTACCCTCTGAGCCACCAGGGAAGCCCAAATACGGAGTTGCTACATATTACCACACTCCTCTGTCCGTGGCAAGAATACTGGAGTGGCTTGCAATTTCCTTCTCCAGAGGATCTTCCCAACCCAGTGATCAAACATAGGTCTCGTATATCTCTTACACTACAGACAGATTCTTTATCTGCTGAGCCACTGCAGAAACAGGAGGTAAAGAGGAGGTGCTGTCTCTCTACAACTGCAGGGAGTCCCTGGCAGAGAGGAAAAGATGATGAACCTTGAGATGGAAAACCTCAGGTGGAGTCCCAGCTTTGCCTCTCAGCCACTGCTTGAGCCATGTCTCTGCTAAGTTGGGATTATATTACTCTTAGAACATGGCTATGGAAATGAAATGAGATAAATTATATATTACTATAACATCATCTACAGAATTGGTATTGTCTGAACTCTCCTCTTTCTTACCCAGCAGAGCCTAAAGGGGCAGCAGAAGCCTGGCTTGGGGGGAAATTGAGGTGGAATATGGGGAGGATACCAAGGAAAGTCTAAATAAACAACATCCAGATAGAACCCTACATGTCACCTTTAAGTCTGGCTTCTTTCTCTTAGCTTGTTTCAAGTTTCATCCACATTGTAATGCATATCAACATTTCATTTCTTTTAGTTGCCAACTAATATTCCACTGTATGGGTGTACCACATGCAGTGTACCCATTCATCCATAGATGGACATCTGGGTTATTTTCACTTTTTGGCTATTTGGAATAATGCTGCATGACCATCTGTGTGCACATTTTGTATGGACATAGGTTTGTAAGCTAGGAAGTATCAGGGAATACACAGATTAGGCTGCTCTGTGCGTTGCTGCAGTGATTCCTTGAGAAGCTGTCCTGGTTCTCCTGCTGCCAGGCACTGGAGGCAGAGATCACGGGACTCCAGAGATGTCAAGAGTCAGACAGGCCCTGCTGTGTACCTACCTCTCTCAATGTAATGCCAGGTCCCGGTCCCGTCTTGCAGTGACTCATCACTAGCATTACTGCTGGTTGCCGAGGAATGAGTTGGTTTCAGTTTAGAAACAGATTCTGCTTGTTCCCACTTTGGCAGGCTACATCCTCTCCCTGAGCTTCAGGTGTCTTATCTGGGAGACGGAGGTAATAGCTGCTGTGCAGAGTTGATGTGAGGAAGAGTTTATGATGCCTGTGAGGTACCCTGTCGAGAGCAGATACTATGGCTATGGACAACTGCCCTGTGCAGTGCGGCCATTAAAAAAAAGAAGGTCAGAGATACAGTGGCAGGAAGCTCTTTGAATGACTTGGCTATTTTAGAAATGTTTAAACTACTTCCCCCGTAAGGACTCTATGAGTTTGCTAGGGCTGCCAAAACAAAGTACCACAGGCTGGTAAGAGAAATTTGTTATCTGGGGGATTTCCTTGGAAGTCCTAAGGTTAAGGCTCTGAGCCTCCATTGTAGGGGGTGGGGCTCCATCCCTGGTTGGAGAACTGGGATCCCACATGCCATGAGGTGGGGCCAAAAGGTTTTTAAAATTTCTTTAAGAAAGAAAGAAATTTGTTGTCTCATAGTTCTGGAGGTTGGAAGTCTAAGATCAAGGTGTCCTCAGTTTTGGTTTCTCCTAACTCCAGTCCTTTGGCCACCTCATGCAAAGAGTTGACTCATTGGAAAAGACTCTGATGCTGGGAGGGATTGGGGGCAGGAGGAGAAGGGGACGACCGAGGATGCGATGGCTGGATGGCATCACGGACTCGATGGACGTGAGTCTGAGTGAACTCCGGGAGTTGTGATGGACAGGGAGGCCTGGCACGCTGCGATTCATGGGGTCGCAAAGAGTCGGACACGACTGAGCAACTGAAGTGAACTGAAGTGATCTGAAGGCCTCCCTTCTCAGTTTCAGGATGGGTGCCTTCTTTCTGTCTGCGTCCTCTCATACCAGAGAAAAGGTGTCTTTGTGTGTCCAAATTCCTCTTCTTGTAAGGTCAGAGGAGAGATTGGATTAGGCCTTACCCTAATGGCCTCATTTTAATGTAATCACTTCTTTAAAATCCCTGCCTCCAAATAGAGACACATCCTGAGACACTGGGGTGTTAGAAATTTTGAAAAGGACTTAACTCAGTGCATAGTAAGCACTGAAGGGGCATCTACTCTGTCCCACAGTCTGGAAATGAGAAGACAGGCTTGGGTCTGACTTACAGGACACTTGGTCTTTTGTGAGAGACAAATAAGCAGTTAATTGCCAAATGCCTCTTCTCTGTGGACCCTGCCCTGTGTTTCATGGTTGAGTTTGCAATCTCTGCAAATACATTACCAGCTCTACATTCAGCATTCTGCCCACATCAGAATCCCAGTTCAGTTGGCTATGAACCCTTCGGATCTTTACTGGCTCAGGAAAAGGTTTATCAGAGCCCATTTAGAAACAGAAAATTGGTTAGCCAAGAGCCTGGAGAAGTGAGGCCAGACTGAGGTGAAGTGAACAAGTGGTTGAGACTGAAGTTTGCCAGGCCCCTTTTCCTCCCCTTTCTTCCAAATTTGAGGGGCCTCCAAATACATGAGCGACTTCACTTTTGAGGACTTCCCTGGTAGCTCAAACGGTAAAGCATCTGCCTACAATGTGGAAGACCAGGGTTCAATCCCTGGGTCGGGAAGATCCTCTGGAGAAGGAAATGGCAACCCACTCCAGTACTCTTGCCTGGAAAATCCCATGGACGGAGGAGCCTGGTAGGCTACAGCTCATGGGGTCACAAAGAGTCGGACACGACTGAGCGATGTCATTCACTCACTCACTCACTCAAATACATGAGACAGGTCTGCCCTACACCCCTTGCGTATCCAGCACCCAGTGACCCAGGCTGTGCCTCTCCTCCCCACTCCCAACCACACCTCCTCTGTGTCTTTGCTTTACACTTTCCGAGGTGATAGAAGCCTGTGTCATCATCTTGATGGACCAATCTGATCCTCAAAACAACCACAGTTCATCTCATTTTACACATAAGGGAGCTGAACTATAAATATCATCCCCAAAGTGACACAGTAAATAGCAAACCTCAAATGCAGGTGGCAAGGTAGTAAATAATCCATCTGCCAAACGGGAGACATGAGTTGACCCCGGGGTTGGGAAGAACCCCAGGAAGAAGAAATAGCAATCTATTCCAGTATTCTTGCTTGGAGAATCCCACGGACAGAGGAGCCTGGCAGGCCACAGTCCATGGGGTCACAAAAAAAAAAGAGTCAGACATGAGTTAATGACAACTTTTTAACTTCACTGAGACCTTGAGACTCCCTGCAGAGTCAATAGCTGTCAGTCTTATGCTGGTTGTTAGTCTAAGGTTGGGTCCCCTCGAAGCAGTGACTGAGAGGCCCTTGGGTGCCTGTGATTTATGAAGGGTATGTGTCTGAGAGAAGGAGAAAGGGAAGAGGAGGCGGCAGGGGAATGAGCTGGGCAATGATGCGCCCCCTGCTGGCCTAACGTCTGCCATGGTGAGGGCTGAAGCACCAGTCGCCGGCAGACGTGGCTCTGAGTTCCAGGGTAGTCAAGTTGCTGGCTGCAGGTGTAGTGGATGAGGGTGTGTAACTGGCAGCCCCACCAGCCAAGGGCAATTTCCCAGAAGAGATGAAGCTGTGAGCCCATAGTGCCAAGCACTAGGCTGGTAAAGTCACCAGCAGCTTCCACATCTCACCTACTCTTGGGGCACTGATATTCTAAGTGAAGACCCCAGGGAAACAATGCCTTGACCCAGGAAATATACCTTTACCTTTTCAGGTCCTATAGGCCATTATCGTAGGAGATACATTTGAACCAGAGGGTGGGAGATGGGGCTTTATAACCCCACATTATACCTGTAAACTGCTGTCTGATGACGCAACTGTAGTCTCAACTCATTTATAGTTCGACAAGGTGATTTTTGTGTACCTTGTTGAGATGATTATCACAACCTTATGAGGTAGGTAGTGGGTTTCATTAGACCATTTTACAGGGAGAGTAAGTAGTTCAGAACTTTGATGTCATGAAGCTGGACCTAGGACTTGATTCTGACTCAAGATGGAGGGCCCCTCCCACATTCCATACACCATCTGGTGGGATGGACTCTGCAAAAAATATAATACCCCACCTAGGGTGACCGAATCATCACTACTGGCCCAGGACTTTTCCAGTTTAAAAACTGCTGCTGCTGCTGCTAAGTCGCTTCAGTCGTGTCCTACTCTGTGCGACCCCATAGATAGCCGCCCACCAGGCTCCCATGTCCCTGGAATTCTCCAGGCAAGAACACTGGCATGGGTTGCCATTTCCTTCTCCAATGCATGAAAGTAAAAAGTGAAAGGGAAGTCACTCAGTTGTGTCCTACTCTTAGCGACCCCATGGACTGCAGCCCACCAGGCTCCTCCATCCATGGGATTTTCCAGGCAAGAGTACTGGAGTAGGGTGTCATTGCCTTCTCTGCTTTAAAAACTGAGAGTCCCACATTTGTGGAAATTCAGGGCTGACTTCTCTGTTAAGCAGAAAGGCCACACCTGGGACTCACAGTACCTTTCGGGCCCCAGAACAGACACTTGTCATATTATCTTTCTTGTCTCCACCTCCTGGTTCAGTGCCAAGCTCTCAATGCATATTTAGTCATTGAATAAATGAGTTAACTGATGGGCTGATTCAGTCAATTGCTTGTCCTGTAACATAAGGGACACTAAATACTCCTGACTTCAGTATCTTCATCTGTAAAATAAATACATTGGAATAGATGAACTCTCATGTTCTCAGGGGAGAGTTTATATCATGTATTTGTTATACCAGGTTATGGGACTGTCCATGTCATTGAAAAATGTGTCTCATTAGCAATGAACGAGCCCCTTGTTGTTCTTTGTTAAGTCATTGTCTTGTTTTCCCCCATCCCCATTTTTCTTTTAGGTCCTGACTGGAAGGGAGCATGTCCAATTTCACCTTGAGAAAAACATCTCCCACAGGAAACGGTAATGTAGATGCTATTTCCTTTACTCAGAAAATTTAAAAATCTGGGGAAAACAATCCATAGTTCTTAATTTTTTCATGTAGCTATGAAATGCTTAGAAGCAGCAGTCTAATTTAATTAACATGGCCAAAGTTAGGCTTAAGATAAAAGTCAGAATGCTGTAGATTTAACTCGTCTAATTGCAATTCAAAGATTTCTTTTAAAAATCAAGTATAGGTGAGCTTCTGTACTTCTGACTCCCATGAGATCAAAGAATCACATTATTTATAATCAGAAGCACCAGGACTTATTGAGTATTATAAGTACTTCCAAAACAGTCTTGTGTGTCCTTCCAAGGCATATTTCTTTCTGAGCAAAGTGGCAGTATTGATTTAGCTGAGGCCTGTGGTTCTACATTCCCAGGTGCAGGGCAGGGCTTCATAATGTGAACAGGTAGTTTCAGTTGGCACCCGAGCAGTCTTATATGTTATGTTATCTTTGATGATAGGTGTGGGATTTGTTCTTTCTTGCCAGTGCATCCTACTTTGAAACAGTACTGGAGATTCCAGCCTAGAAGATGGAGGCTGGACCATCAGATGCACCTCTCAAGATTTCCAAGTTAGCAAACACACACTCAACGCCATGGCACTGTATCTCTTGAGGTTTCATTTTTCTGTTGTTAGATATGAGGACTACCGCGCAGGGGAACACACTGAGGCAACAGGGTTTCCAAGAGGTCAACAAAAGAAGGACTTTCTTACAGGATAATAGCTGGATAAAGAAACGTCCTGAAGAAGAAAGGTAAAAGGGCATGGGGATGGAGGAAGGAGGAGAAGAAAGAGCTATTCTCCATTTAGGAAACTAATGGCCACCTGGAAAGTGGATGCTTTTTTTTCCTAAAGCACTTTGTTGCTTGGCCTCATTTTTGGTAGATTTAGTAAGCATACATTGGTTATATCAGATTTTTAACAGTATCTCTACCATCTTAAATATCCATATACCTAAAAGAATATGAGTTGTGAGTGAGAGAAAGCAGGATTTCATCATTATGAGTAGCATAGACATTGATAACCTGGAAAAAAAAAAGACATTCCAGTTTCCAAAAAGGTAATATTTAGTCCATGATGGGGATATTCCTGGTATATATTGATCATGTCAGTTGAAACAAACGGAAGTATGATTCCAAGTTTACAAATTGAATAATAATTTATCTGAAACTTCCTTATGAGCAAGTAAAATAGATAAATTCTTGGCTCATTTTACTTCCCACTGGCTGTATACCTCTAGATCCAGAAGGGTGCTAAATGCACTGTCACTTCGTGAGTGAAGACATTTACCACCAAGAAAATATTGTCTGTTTTAAGCATTACATCTATTAGCTATATGTTTAAAGATTTGAAGACTGTGTCCCTAAACATATTGCCTCATTGCCAGCACAGATTTATAATAGATATTTGTCCAACCCAGATATATTTATTATACTGTGTGTGTGTGTGTGTGTGTGTGTGTGTGTTTGTAGGCCGTCATGGGGTTGCACAGAGTCAGACATGATGGAAGTGACTTAGCAGCAACAGCAGCAGCATACACACACATACATGTGTGTGTCCTTAGTCACTCAGTTGTGTCCGATTCTTTGACTCCATGGACTGTAACCTGCCAGGCTCCTCTGTCCATGGGGACTTGCCAGGCAAGAATACCAGAGAGGGTTGCTATGCCCTCCTGCAAGGGATCTTCCCAACCCAGGGATTGAACCCAGGTCTCTCGCATTGCAGGCAGATTCTTTACTGTCTGCGTCACCAGGGAAGCCCTAGAATACTGGAGTGGGTAGCCTATCTCTTCTCCAGGGAAACTTCCTGACCCAGGATTGAACCAGGGTCTCCTGCATTGCAGACAGATTCTTTACCAGCTGAGGTACCAGGGAAGTCCTTGTATATACATATGTGTTTCTATATAATAGATACACGCATACACATATGTATTTGTTCTTTGATTCCCTCTTACATGTCAAGTTAGATGCTAGATACTTTACATATAAAGCATCACTAAATCTCACAACTATCATCAGTTCAGTTCAGTTCAGTCGCTCAGTCATGCCTGACTTTTTGCGACCCCATGAATCGCAGCATGCCAGGCCTCCCTGTCCATCACCATTTCCCAGAGTTCACTCAGACTCACGTCCATCGAGTCCGTGATGCCATCCAGCCATCTCATCCTCTGTCGTCCCCTTCTCCTCCTGCCCCCAATCCCTCCCAGCATCAGAGTCTTTTACAATGAGTCAACTCTTCGCATGAGGTGGCCAAAGTACTGGAGTTTCAGCTTCAGCATCATTCCCTCCAAAGAAATCCCAGGGCTGATCTTCAGAATGGACTGGTTGGATGTCCTTACAGTTCAAGGGACTCTCAAGAGTCTTCTCCAACACCAAGGTTCAAAAGCATCAATTCTTCGGTGCTCAGCTTTTTTCACAGTCCAACTCTCACATCCATACATAACTACTGGAAAACCATAGCCTTGACTAGATGGACCTTTGTTCTCAAAGTAATATTTCTGCTTTTGAATATGCTATCTAGGTTCGTCACAACTTTCCTTCCAAGGAGTAAGCATCTTTTAATTTCATGACTGCAATCATCATCTGCAGTAATTTTGGAGCCCCCCAAAATAAGGTCTGACACTGTTTCCACTTGTTTCCCCATCTATTTCCCATGAAGTGATGGGACCAGATGCCATGATCTTTGTTTTCTAAATGTTTAGCTTTAAGCCAACTTTTTCACTCTCCTCTTTCACTTTCATCAAGAGGTTTTTAGCTCCTCTTCACTTTCTGCCTTAAGGGTGGTGTCATCTGCATATCTGAGGTGATTGATAGTTCTCCCAGCAATCTTGATTTCAGCTTGTGCTTCTTCCAGCCCAGCGTTTCTCATGATGTACTCTGCATATAAGTTAAATAAGCAGGGTGACAATATACAGCCTGTCGTACTCCTTTCCTATTTGGAACCAGTCTGTTGTTCCATGTCCAATTCTAACTGTTGCTTCCTGACCTGTATATAGATTTCTCAAGAAGCAGATCAGGTGGTCTGGTATTCCCATCTCCTTCAGAATTTTCCACAGTTGATTGTGATCCACACAGTCAAAGTCTTTGGCATAGTCAATAAAGCAGAAATGGATGTTTTTCTGGAACTCTTTTGCTTTTTCCGTGATCCAGCAGATGTTGGCAATTTGCTCCCTGGTTCCTCTGCCTTTTCTAAAACCAGCTTGAACATCTGGAAGTTCATGGTTCACATACTGCTGAAGCCTGGCTTGGATAATTTTGAGCATTACTTTACTAGCATGTGAGATGAGTGCAATTGTGTGGTAGTTTGAGCATTCTTTGGCATTGCTTTCCTTTGGGATTGGAATGAAAACTGACCTTTTCCAGTCTTGTGGCCACTGCTGAGTTTTCCAAATTTGCTGGCATATTGAGTGCAGCACTTTCACAGCATCGTCTTTCAGGATTTGAAATAGCTCAACTGGAATTCCATCACCTCCACTAGCTTTGTTCATAGTGATGCTTTCTAAGGCCCACTTGACTTCACATTCCAGGATGTCTGGCTCTAGCTGAGTAATCACACCATCATGATTATCTGGGTCATGAAGATCTTTTTTGTACAGTTCTTCTGTGTATTCTTGCCACCTTTTCTTAATATCTTCTGCTTCTGTTGTGTCCTTTATTGTGCCTATCTTTGCCTGAAATGTTCCCTTGGTATCTCTAATTTTCTTGGAGAGATCATACAAGGTAGGTCTTACATTCTCATTTTACAGAAGAGGAGTCTGAGCCTCAGAGAAGTTAGGTAACTTGTCCAAGAGCACACAGCTATTACGTGGTAGAGCTGAGAGTAACATGACCCATTGTCTTTCCGTTACACAAGTGGTTCTCAGTCAGGGACAATTTTGCTCCCAGGGGATGTTTGACAAGGTCAGGAGACATTAATAGATGTCAAAACTAGGGGTGGGGTACTCCTGGCATTAGTCAGTAGAGACTAGGAATGCCACTAAACAACCTACTAATATAATGTGCAGGACACTCCTCACAACAAATAATGATCAAACCCATAATGTCAAGAGCACTGAAGATGGGAAGCCCTGCATTACGGCATACTTACTCCAAGCTTTCTACTAAACTATCCATGTGTGTTTCTTTGAGGAGCATACTTGTAATTGGTGAACAAAAATGTCTCTTAAATTCTGTTGTTAAATTCTATTATTTTAAGGAACTATAGGGGTATTTGGAGATACACTAAGTTTTGGAGATAACACTTCTAGACAACAATCAGTTCCACGCAATAAGTTTTGGAGTTAACACTCTTGGACTACAGTCATTTCCTTCTATAAAGCAACATTACTGCTTCTCTTGAAACCTATTATGACATTTCTAGTTTTCCAAAGTGACAGAGGGAGATCAAAGGTAAATTTGGCACTGCAAGTATTTGCACAGATGTGGGGCGATAGAGATGTCTAAGATAGTTTACAGTTGGTAGGAGCGATGGTTTTATGCCAGACACACTTCCTTAAAAAGGCCTAGGGAAGCTTGGACGGTGTGACAGCTTCTCAGTGAAGGGGAAATTGGCTCTGATGCTTCCCCCACACTCGCTGGCCCAGTGCTGGGCTCCTCATTAGGATTTTTCTTTAGGCAAAAAGTGGGTTTGTCATCTGCTGCTCTCCCCCAAGTGTAGGGAGGGGATACCGGGAATCTGGAGGGTTCTCTTGGGATCTCTGAGGGTGTATATTCTCTGGAATTGTTTCAGTTTCACTGTTCATCTTTCTTTTTAATTATCTACTGTAGTTCTTTTATAGCTTTATTGCCAGTGGTTCCAGAGTGTTGAGTAACATTAGTGGAGCAGAACTAGGAGAAATGTGATACTTCAGGTTTGGCTGGGTTCACAATGAAAGGTTCAGAAACTTACTCTCTGCCTTGGCTCAAGACCAAAGTCTTTACTACATGTTTTGACATTTCCTAACATTGCCTGTGGGCTTCCCAGGTGGTAAAGACCTGCCTGCCAGTGCTGGAGACACAAGAGATGCAGGTTCAGTCCCTGGGTTTGGAAGATCCCCTGGATGAGGGAATGGCAATCCACCACAGTATTCTTGCCCGGAGAATCCCATGAACAGAGGAACCTGGCATGCTACAGTCCCCTGGAAGATGGCATGGCAACCCATTCCAGTATTCTTTCCTGGAGAATCCCATGGAGAGAGAAACCTGGCAGGCTACAGTCTGTAAGGTTGCAAAGAGTCAGACATGACTGAAGCAACCTAGCACATACACACAACATTGCCTGTAGTTTCAGGTCCACTGTACAAAATAAGAAAGGTTTAACTTTAGGATTTTATGTATGAAGTCCTATTGTGTGATTGACCAGTAGGAAAAGCAAAAGTTTGGAATATAGAAATCTGGGACCTAAACCTACCCTTGTCACTTGCTAATCTTTTAGCTTTAGGAAAGCCACAGACTCCTTGAGCAAATTTCTCATCTGTGAATTGGATATGAGTGTCTCCCTTGCCTAATTTATAGGGTATTTTAAGGACCAAACAGAGCACACTATATAATCTCATGGGTCAAAAATAGGCTAAATCTGTGAACAGTCAACCTTCTTAACCACAAACACTGGTATGTATTTTCCTACACTTTGTCAAGGAAAACTATCAAGGTCATCAAGGGGAAAAAATTCAGACATAACAGGCTTAATTAAATTTAAAACAGGTTTGAAAAAAAGTTTGCCTTCCTGCAGAAAAGCATGCTTCTAATATATACAAAGTAGTTGGCCGAGCATTCCCACACTCTGATTAAAGAAACCAAAACCCAAAAACCAAAAAGCAAACACTCATTCTGTTGTGGAATCACCTGGAAATCTCACGGGATAAATCAGAATAATGGTCGTTTGTACTCCAAAACTTGTTTCTTTTCACCATGTTCTTTCAAGTGGTGACTGGTTGAATTAACTTTGCCAAGCATTGCGAGCTCTTTCCTGTCTGCCTTATTTAATGCTTACTAAAGACTGTGGTAACTTTTCACGGACTTAATTTTGTTCTTTCTCTGCAGAGATGAAAATTACGGTAGGGCGGTGCTCCACAGACATAATTCCCATGATGCCTTGAACAGGTAGGTGTTTCAGACAAGTTACATCATTAGCAGAAACACAAAGACAGTTGTTTTTGAGAGTAGACTTGTTCAAGGCTGAATTTTGGTGCCTAGCCACAGGGTTTCCCTGATGTTCTGGGCACGTGAAGGAGAATCTGATAACATTAGGGATTTTCACAAAGCAAACTATGCTTCTCCAGCCTTCTGCTCCCAAAATACAGCTTGAAGGTATAGAATCATCAATCCACTGCTCACCCTACCAAGGTGGCCTTCCTGACGGGAAAGAGCAAGGACTCCCACAAAAACATGATGAGATAAAGATATTTCCAAGCCTTAGAGAAAGGAACTCTAAAAGAGAAATAACAGCTGAGTTCACTTGCTTTATGGGACAGTATGTTTCTTTTCTGTGGACGGTGACTGCAGTCGTGAAATTAAAAGACACTTGCTAGTTGGAAGGAAAGCTATGACAAACCTACACAGCATATTAAAAAGTAGAGACATCACTTTGCCAACTAGGTCCATAGAGTCAAAGCTGTAATTTTCCAGTAGTCATGTATGGATATGAGAGTTGGACCATAAAGAAGGCTGAGCACTGAAGAATCGATACTTTTGAATTGTGGTGTTGGAGAAGACCCTTGAGAGTCCCTTGACAGCAAGGAGACCAATCCAGTCAATCCTAAAGGAAATCAGCCCTGAATATTCATTGGAAGGGCTGATGCTGAAGCTGAAACTCCAATACTTTGGCCACCTGATATGAAGAACTGACTCAAGGGAAAAAATACCTGATTCTGGGGAAGATTGAGGGCAGGAAGAGAAGGAGGCAATAGAGGATGAGTTGGTTGGATGGCATCACCGAATCAATGGACATAAGTTTGAGCAAACTCCAGGAGATAGTGAAGGACAGAGAAGCCCAGTGTGTTGCAGTCTATAGGGTCTCAAAGAGTTGGACACGATTTATGACTGAAAACAACATTTCTTTTCAGAAACTCCTAGGCATGTGGAAAATCGCTAAATGATACTCAGTGGCCAGTGGCCAAACAAATGCAAATTAGTAGGAAAATTTAAGCAAAACTCATAGTCACAATGATATAAATACTCTAAGATTGATAAAATGAATAGACAATATTCTTACTAAAGCATATTGACACAAACACACAAACAAACAGCCACACCCAGCAGAAGAACCTAGTTATTTCTCAGACAAAAGTTTTATCCGGTTCCATAGGCAGCATCTACCACCAAGACATACTTAGTGAAGGACTATGATTGTTTTTCATGGTGGGACTTTAAAGAGATAAGTAGACATTGTAAAGTAACTGTTGTTTAGTTGCTAAGTTGTACACAACTCTTTTGTGACCCTCATGAACTGTAGTCCACCAGGCTCTTCTGTCCATGGAATTCTCTGGGGTGAGTTGCTATTTCATTCTCCAGGGGATCTTCCTGACCCCCAGGGATCAAACCCACGTTACCTACATTAGCAAGTGGATTCTTTACTACTGAGGCACCTGGGAAGCCCGAAGTAACTATACCCAAATAAAAATTAATTTTAAAAAATGTTAAGTGGACACTTTGAATATATCTATTTTGGAATTTTTATCTGTGAATTTTTCTCAACCATTTAAAAAATGTTCAGAATTTTGACATGTTCTAAGGAACTAAAGGCTTCCCTGGTGGCTCAGACGGTAAAGCGTCTGCCTGCAATGTGGGAGACCTGGGTTCGATTCCTGGGTCAGGAAGATCCCCTGGAGGAGGAAATGGCAATCCACTCCAGCACTCTTGCCTGGAAAATCCCACAGACGGAGGAGCCTGATAGGCTACAGTCCATGGGGTCGCAAACAGTTGGACATGACTGAGCGACTTCACTTCACAAGGAACTAAAAAGCCCCTTGATGAAAATGAAAGAGGAGGGTGAAAAAGTTGGCTTAAAGCTCAACATTCAGAAAACGAAGATCATGGCATCTGGTCCCATCACTTCATGGCAAATAGATGGAGAAACAGTGCAAACAGTGTCAGACCTTATTTTTTGAGGCTCCAAAATCACTGCAGATGGTGATTGCAGCCATGAAATTAAAAGACACTTGCTCCTTGGAAGGAAAGTTGTGACCAACCTAGATAGCATATTAAAAAGCAGAGACATTACTTTGCCAACAAAGTTCCATTTAGTCAAGGCTATGGTTTTTCCTGTGGTCATGTATGGATGTGAGAGTTGGACTGTGAAGAAAGCTGAGCACTGAAGAATTGATGCTTTTGAACTGTGGTGTTGGAGAAGACTCTTGAGAGTCCCTTGGACTGCAAGGAGATCCAACCAGTCCATCCTAAAGGAGATCAGTCCTGGGTGTTCATTGGAAGGACTGATGCTGAAGCTGAAACTCCAATACTTTGGCCACCTCATGCGAAGAGGTGACTCATTGGAAAAGACCCTGATGCTGGGAGGGATTTGGGGGCAGGAGGAGAAGGGGACGACAGAGGATGAGATGGTTAGATGGCATCACCGACTCCATGGAAGTGAGTCTGAGTGAACTCCGGGAGTTGGTGATGGACAGGGAGGCCTGGCGTGCTGTGATTCATGGGGTCGCAAAGAGTTGGACACGACTGAGCGACTGAACTGAGCTGAACTGAACTGAAGGGTCCTGAGTTTAGCCCCCTGTACATGACGTATCCCATTGGTTTTTGGGTTCCCAGCCTTAGTTCTTCTGTTTGACTATTCTGTGATTTATCTGACTGTCCTATGGCCTGTCCTGGGTCTTCATGGTTTTGAAGCTTATGTTCTTGTTCTCTGTTGGCCCTCTCTTACCAAACAAGGGGAACCTGATACTTGAATCCAGGCACTAGTGGGAAACACACCCTCCACTGTATTTGCCTTTCTCTGGAACTATTAAAGAACATACTAGTTGTGAAGCACGACCAGGAAAATTAAGATTCGTGTTCTTAATGTTTCAAGATATGTGTGTGTACTTAGTTGCTCAATCATGTCCGACTCTGTGACCATGGACTGTAGCCCACCAGGTTTCTTTGTCTATGAGGATTCTCCAGGCAAGAATACTGGAGTGGGTTGCCATGCCCTCCTCCAGGGGATCTTCCCAACCCAGGGATCAAACTCAGGTCTCCCACATTACAGGCGGATTCTTTACCATCTGAGCTACCAGGGAAGGCATGTTTCAAGATAATGTAATCATAATGCCTTCTATGGTAATTTTATATATTTAAAATTATATTAGTTACCTGAACCCTTCATGTTGCTGGACAGCATTCTGGCAAAAGCAGCACATTGAGCTGTTTTATCTTCACAAATAAAAATCTATAAGCCTGAGACATTTCCCCCTGGACTCCTTGGTGAGTATCTCAAATGACATCTTTATAAAAGGTAGTGTAGGTTATTTTTCTCCTTGCACTTGCAGAAACAGATGTCCGTGTGACACTTTTCCGTCCTTCTGCAGAGGTTGTGTCCACTTTGGTGTTCACCCAACACCACTTAGGAGCACCTGCTGTGTGCTGACACTGTGCCAGGTGCTGGGAATACGATGATGCATCAGATGCCAGCTGTGATCTTAAGGTGCTCTCACATTTCAGGGAAAAAGATGGATCTCTAGACACAAACACTCAGATTTACCATGCAAAGTGCTTGTAGAAGTGTGGGCCATGCTATGAGAAGAAGCAGAGGGTAACTCTGACTGTAAGAGTGGAAGCCCGCCCTGAGGACGTGCTCATTGGTGTTGCTGCTTGAAGGATGGAAGCTGTTTCCAAGTAGGAAAGGGTAGCTGGTGAGGGAGGGGCCGGGAAAGAGGCGCTTCCAGCAGAAGTGATAACATGCCCCAGAGTTCCACGTGAGCAGAGATTGAAAATAAAGGAAAATAAATAATTGTCTCATCATGCTAGAAGACAAGCTTCATAGGATGCACAAATAACAGGACATTTTACTATGTCCTTTCTCTGCAAGATCATTAACACATGTCACAGGAGGCAGAAAGCACAACAGATAGTACCAGTGGAGATGCCCTTCGGAGCCAGACAGTATTTTGCAGTCTGGGAACAAAACAAAACCCTTGCTTCCATAAAACTTCAAGTGATTCAAGTGAAAGTCACTCAATCATGTCCAACTCTTTGTGACCCCATGGACTATACAGTCCATGGAATTCTCCAGACCAGAATACTGGAGTGGGTAGCCTTTCCATTCTCCAGGGGTCTTCCCAACCCAGGGATCAAACCCAGGTCTCCCACATTGCAGGTGGATTCTTTACAAGCTGAGCCACCAGGGAAATCCAAGAATACTGGAGTGGGTAGCCTATCCCTTCTCCAGTGGATCTTCCTGACCCAGGAATCGAACCAGGGTCTCCTGCATTGCAGGCGGATTCTTTACCAACTGAGCTATCAGGGAAGCTTCTTGGTTAAAGATAGAGGAGGGAGAGATTGAATGTAAATGAACACAGTATGGTATGTCCTGTGGTGATAAGTACCTGAAAGAATAAAGCAGCTAATGAGACAAAGCAATGGCGTCTATGAGGAGCTATTTCCTGGATGGGGGTCAGTTCCATCTGCACCCATGCATTATACCTGCTAATGAGTCTCACCATACCCTCATAACCTCACTCTGAGTGTTTCCTGAAAAACACAAGAGATTGCATTCATTATTTTTTATAAACATTATTCTTTCCTTAACAAACACTATTCCCTCTATCTCTGTTCACTCATGTCTGTTTATCCTCCAAGTCCCAGCTCAACTTGCATCTCATCCAGGAAGCCTTCTCTGATCCCCACCTCTCCAAACAAGTTTTCTCAGCTTCAAACTCCCTTGTACTTGACCTGAACCTCTTTTCTGATACTGACCGCTTTCTATGCTTGGACAGACATGTCTTACTTGTCCCTCTAGCTCTGTGTGTGCAGGGTCTATAGTTAATTCATAACTCATTCCTCAGCTGATGATATACTGTCATCAATACAGTATATGGTTTACCTGCAAATATTTGCTTAATAAAGATACACTACATCAAGTTAAAAATTGCATCTTAAATAGTATACTGTTTTGGTACATTTTCTGATTCAGTACCTTTGATCTGTCAGCTTCAAATGATGCTTTGAAATGCAAATACAATCAATCATGGTAGAATTCTCCAAAGAGCTTACTTTCCCTGTATCACAGGGTTAAGACACTGAACAGGCTTTTCTTGCTGATTGATCAGTCTGATCAAGCTATCTCCAGTGCTTTGATGATCATGGTTCCTTCTGTAATTTTCTTGTCTTCTCTCTGCTCCTTCTTTTTCAAATGATCTGTCTCAGCTCTCTGCCACTGTCTCTCCTCCCCCTACTTTTCCCAGGCTCCCCTCTCTTCTCTTCTTCGCATCCGTCCTTTCGAAATCTCTTCTACCACTTTCCTCTGTTCATTTTCTTCCTGTTTCCTGTTTCTCTCTTTTCTTCCCTCTTGCTCCCTCTTTCTTCCAGCAAGGCCTCTGCTTTCAACCCTGTCCACGGTGCTGAACCCGTATTAGACTGATTTGTATGTAGCCATTGTGCTGGCATAAGGCTCTGATGAAACTGTAAACACAACAGAGCTGATGATAAGGGATTGAGTTCCTATAACATAAAAATCAACAACAACACTGAAAGCGGTACATATCAGTAATTAACTCTTTCGCATGTTGTGTTGCTTGTTTCACATATCTTTATCCTCAATTTGAATATGTTACATTGTAATTGGATTAATTGGACCTAAAGAAGAATTCTTTTATTAGCATGGGGAATTGAGTTTGCTAGTTTATCCTAGTCAGGTCAAAGCCTGGGACAATTTTGGTACTCCAAATATGTCTTTTCTTGGTAACATATATATCTCCTACCCCAAGAGGCCAAGATTTTACTAAATCTGTGGAAGTTGTATAAACTAACTTTTATAATTTATTTGATCTTCCGATAATTATTTTTTGCTACAGGAAAACAGATGAGAGGGAAGAGCCAAAGGCCGCAATCAGTCGGTACAGATCTGACGATACTTTGGACAGGTAAGGCGTTTTGAACAGCAAGTGGAATGCATAACATATGTTAAATCCCATTTCTTATAAGGCATGAGGCAGCTAAATGTTTACCAAAGTGAGCTTCAAACTATAATATTTTATCCCCAGGAACAGAAGGGCTATAAAGATGGAATTATATTCTTCAAAACTCACAAAATCTTGACTTGCTATGCTATTTTCCTAAAATCTTGCTAATAGTACATCAAAAGGAAAAATTCTAAAGGAACTGGTTTGAGTATAGATAAGATGGGCACTGCATGTTATCTGCTTACTTTTAAAAGGAGATTATAGCTTTTTGTGTGTGAGTCACCAATTCTTATTCTAACTTCTGTTTTTCCATTCCGGAGGCAGAGAGACAGCAGTTTTCGCTTTAACTGTCTTATGGAGAGACTACACGTTTTAATAACACAGTAATTTTGATTCACTCTAGGATAAAGACATTAGCTCTTTACTCTAGAAAGTAAAACTGCTCTTTCGGCCATGGAGTCACCACATGGCTGTACATGAGTCATTGTGTTGTGCCTGTTATTGGCTCACTCCTAGATGGAAGGAAAGGAGGGGCTCATAAATAGAAAACTGAGGAATATCTATTCAGGTTGAAGTGTAAATGCTACAAGTCACGTTTAAATTTTATATCTGGTAGAGGGGCTTCCCAGGTGGCTCAGTGGTAAAGAATCTGCCTGCCAATATAGGAGACGCAGGAGACTTGGGGGCAATGCCTGGGTGGGGAAGATTGCCTGCAGGAGGTCATGGCAACCCACGCCAGCATTCTTGCCTAGAGAATTCCGGGGACATGAGACTGGTGGGCTACAGTCTATGGGGTCGCATGGAGTCAGACACAACTGAGAAGCTGAGTACAGAAGTGTTTATTAAGCATAGATAAAGAACAAAGTTCATATCTTCATTTGGAGTCTAGATACAGTGAATGCCCGAGGCCATCAAGAGTCGAAGCCACACCCCTGTAAGCTAAAGATGTGCTGTCTTTGGAAACAAACGTGCAACCTGCATCCTTGCAGCACATACCCTAAACTGATGGCATCTAATAGATTCCATATTCAGACCAGGCCAAAGTCAGTTAAAACAGCAAATGCATGCACTTCTGCACTCTTTATAGACTTCTAAGTCAATCTCCCTAATAGCGAACTAAGGGGGTGACATCTTTCTTGTAATTAACAACCTTGACAAGAATCAGTTTGTGAAAGTGTCTACCCAGGATCTCATCTCCACAGCACTGAGTGAGAGAGGAGTCAGGGTGCTTCTGTCTGTTCATTCCTGGCCTTGTGGGCTGTCCTAGTGCTCTGTTAATTGAAGCAGGAAACCCTACTTCTAGGGATGAATTCACAAATGAGGAAATTATATCTCAAGAAAGGTAAATGTGTGGGAGACCTAAGCCTTTACAGGCTGAATGTTTGTGTCTGAATGTTTATATCAGGCCAGTCAAGATGGAACCTTAGAACATCAGCAGTGAACTAGACCAGACCTCACAGTCAAGCCAGTTAGTGATTCTCAACCTCAGCAGCAGATTAGAGTCACCTAGGAAGTGAAGATGTCAGTCTCTCAGTCTTGTCTCTTTACTACCCCATGGACTGGGCCACCAGGCTCCTCTGTCCATGGGGTTCTCTAGGCAAGAATATTGGAGTAGGTAGCCATTCCTTTCTCCAGGGTATCTTCCCAACCCAGGGATTGAACCCAGGTCTCCAGCACTGCAGGCAGATTCTTTACCATCTGAGCCACCAGGGAAGCCCAAATCACCTAGAGAGCTTTTCAACTGCACTGATAATTTGGTTCCAACAGCTCTTATTCCGTAAATCCTAATCTAATTAGTCTGAGGGGGCCTTGGGCATCTTTTAAAGTTTATGACATGATTCTGATGAGCAGCTAAAATTCCAAACCACCAAACCAGCCCAAACCCTTCATTTTAAAAACTAGAAAATGAAGCCAGAGATTTCTTGCTTTATCTACACAGGGGATTAAGTAAGTAAGTAAGTAAAGTCACTCAGTCGTGTCCGACTCTTTGTGACCCCATGGACTGCAGTCCACCAGGCTCCTCAGTCCATGAGATTCTCCAAGCAAGAACACTGGAGTGGGTTGCCGTTTCCTTCTCCAGGGGATCTTCCCGACCCAGGGATCGAACGCAGGTCTCCCTGGCAAGAATATTGGAGTAGGTAGCCATTCCTTTCTCCAGGGTATCTTCCCAACCCAGGGATTGAACCCAGGTCTCCAGCACTGCAGGCAGATTCTTTACCATCTGAGCCACCAGGGAAGCCCAAATCACCTAGAGAGCTTTTCAACTGCACTGATAATTTGGTTCCAACAGCTCTTATTCCGTAAATCCTAATCTAATTAGTCTGAGGGGGCCTTGGGCATCTTTTAAAGTTTATGACATGATTCTGATGAGCAGCTAAAATTCCAAACCACCAAACCAGCCCAAACCCTTCATTTTAAAAACTAGAAAATGAAGCCAGAGATTTCTTGCTTTATCTACACAGGGGATTAAGTAAGTAAGTAAGTAAAGTCACTCAGTCGTGTCCGACTCTTTGTGACCCCATGGACTGCAGTCCACCAGGCTCCTCAGTCCATGAGATTCTCCAAGCAAGAACACTGGAGTGGGTTGCTGTTTCCTTCTCCAGGGGATCTTCCCGACCCAGGGATCGAACGCAGGTCTCCCACATTGGAGGCAGATGCTTTAACCTCTGAGCCACCAGGGAAGTCTACACAGGGGGGATTAGCAGTGCATATTTGGAAGATGAGCTTACCCAGGCAGTCCTATCCCCAGCTAACCCCCAACAGTGAACTACATTCATCCCTCTAAGTGTGGGCACAGGTGTGAGTGAGAGAACAGAGAGGAGGTCAAGAAAGGCAAGCCCTGATAGCTGGAGTCAGGGCACTCCAAGTGTAAGATGCAAAGTAATGTTAGGAGAAAGATGATCAAATATATTAGGAGTGTGCATGTGTGTGCCATTTTAGTACTATTGTGTGTAATAAATAAATATCTGTTGTTAAAAATGTGAAGTGTTCTAAAGAAACATAAGTAATCAATAGTATACCGCAGCGTTCAATATGGCTCAAATCCTGAAGATTGTTTCATATCTAATTTGGAAAAACCGCGGTTAGGGAGACCTCTAGTGTTCTGTTGTGGAAGTGTAACTTTTCCTTTGGTTCTTTTGATCATGTTGCTGATTCTGTTTAAGTATTTCCTGTCTCCAAGACTGACTCCTATTAAAACAATCTATCTCATATCACAAGTTGATAGAAACTTCATTTCTAAGGGAAGTACCAAGTTAATCTCCCTAAGAAATGAGAAATTGATGAACACATTGAGATGATGGTTAAATTGACGAATACATTGGAATGATGGTTCTGTCCATTATGATTTATATTATTTATATTTACATAAATTATTATCTACATTATACATTATACACAATTATTTTATGTTATTTATAGACTTATCCCCCTAGTGTTGTGAAAGAGATAGTGGAGGTGAAAAATAATAACTGAAGAAAGACATGTTGCTCATGAATGCTGCAACAATTAGACTAAGAACCAGGTGTACGACAGTGGGCCCTACTGGAAAGACTTTGGAGACAGACTGCTTCCTGGTTGTATGGCCAAGAGAAAGATACTCACATTCTCTGAGACTCTATTTCTTCATCTATGACATGAAAATAATTACATCTACCTTGTAGAGATGTTCTGAAGAGCAGAGAAAATTGCAAAGAGTAGTAGGTAGCTATTTTGATTATTCCATGCTATATTGCCCACAGAGACAAACACTGTAGAATTTTGATTAACTTCATTTAATTTTAACATCATGATTCTCCTTTATTTAAGCCTTGAAGATGTTTGAAATTAAGGTTCTGTTTTCTTTAGACAGATTGTTATTTTCAGGGTACCAGAGTAGCAATTTCCCAGGATTATTTTTATCTTCTATGAAGATCTCATAGATGGCTCTAAAGTCTGAGTAGTTTGTAAGGAACATTTAAGTTTTATGATTTAGGGTTACATGACATCATGTTTATGATATTCACCATGATTTACTGCGGAGCCCTTTAAATATAAACATATCAGAGGCTCGGTGGCAATTAGTGCAGAAAATATACTTGTAGTCTTTGGTCTAATGATCACCTGAGTGATTTTCATGAGTTTTGTGGGTTTTTTTTTGCATGTCTGTGCAAATCCTTTATTAAAGCAACAGCCAAAATACAGGATGGCTCACGTTATTATTTTTTTTTTTTTTTTGCTTTTTTTGCTGCTATATCAAATTAAATACTAATCATTTGTTTATACCTTTAAATTATTTTTAAAGGTATACATTTATAATTTACAAATCAACAGAGTGACATTTCTATCCAGATATATTTTTCCATCTTATTTCCTGCTTTTAACAAAGGATATCTAGAACCAGAGGGACAGCACATCAAATGTAAGTGCCAGCACCTTCTGTGAGCAGCGCTAGAATGTCTAAGAGATACACTGAAGGTTTACATTCCTCATTAACTAAAAATAATTTATGCCAGAATATTCTCAAGCCTATTTGCTTTCTGTTTTTACATTCTCTGTGGCTTCGATTTCGATGGTGGTATTCTGAGCATTAGACCCCTTACATATGACATCTCTAAAAAAAAATTTCAATTAAAGATCATTATTACCATCATATAATATTTTCTCATATAACAGACCTTCAATCCTTCAGGAAGCATAGCAAGCGATTCTGTTTTATTCCATTGTCCCCCCAACACTAATTTCAAACCTTGTTAATCACTGTAGAAACCCTACAAGTCATTAGGAACTTTGTCATCTACTAGAGGATTTTTAAACGAACAAGTGAATGTAAAAATGATTAATATCTTGATGGTGGTGGTGGTTTAGTTGCTAAGTTGTATCTGACTCTTTGTAATCCCATGGACTGTAGCCTGCTAGGCTCCTCTGCCCATGGGATTTCCCAGACAAGAATACTGGAGTGGGTTGCCATTTCCTTTTCCACATCACGAGTTTTAAATGTGGATTCATTCTGTACAAGTTAATACCTGGATTGTGAACGGTCAGTTGAGAATATGGAGCTCTGGATGATTCAATGTTCCTCCCTTTTTGCATGCAAGAGTTACCAGTTTGCGTTCAAGGTATCATCATTATGCACCATAAACAGAAGCTATGTGGGGTTTACTTGGGGAATTTCATGAATTAGAGTTATTTATCAAATGTTTTGAATACACAAGTCACAATGATATCTAGGAATTGAAATGATTTTAAAGCTGGGACAAATAAGCCATATTTTTCCATCATGAATTTTTTTTAGAGCAAGTCAAGGTTATCGTCCATCTTCCCGGGAACAGTTTATATAAAGCCCTGTAGTAAAGTAGATGGTGGGACTTCCCTGGTGGTCCAGTGGTTAAGAATTCACCTTGCAATCTGCGGGTTCAGTTCATGATCAGGGACCTAAGGTCCCAATATGTGGGGTCGCAGCCAAGTCTGCTCACGGAAACTACTAAGCCCACCCACTGCAAGGAAAGATCTCGCTTAACACAAGAAAGATCCTGTGTACTGCAACTCAGACCCGATGCAGCCTAAATAAATATACAAATATTTAAAAAAAGAAACAGATGCTATGTGCTCACTACCATAGCTTATTTTTTAAAATAACATGAATGATAAAGATAACAGTTTAGAGAAAATTATATTAATAATAGACCCATAGTATGAGATCAGCAGAAGAATCTTGCTGACATTTTGTTTTCCAGAACCTAATTTTTCCCCATCCTAGTTTTGTGCAATGTGGGGAAGGGAATGACAACCCACTCCAGTATTCTTGCCTGGAGAATCCCATGTACAGAGGAGCCTGGTGGGCTGTAGTCTATGGGGCTGCAGTTTGGTGCAAACCTGCAGAAGCCAGAAGACAGCCTCACATCTCAGGAAGAGCTCTCCTTTCTGATGTGCTTTTCTAGGGGTTGCAGTTGTGAGATCCCACCACTGGCATGCAGGCTACAGGATTCCTAGTTTGTCTTCTGACCCAAAAGATAGACAAACACACCTTTCCCAGACCTACTCTCCTATGGAGACCCGAGTTTAGAGTGTTGTAAACCTCTGATGGTCCCCAGGATCTATTAACACAATGTGTTAGTCAATGTAAACAAATATGCCAGGGTAGAGCAATTCTTGTGACGCGTTCTCTCCCCTGCCTCCAAATCTCCATGGTTTAGCCCAATAGAAGATTACTGCTTGCTCTCAGCAGAATTCAAAGTGATAGCCTAGAAAATTAGGGGAAATCTCTTCTCCATGAAATGACTCAGCGACCTAGGTTCTTTCCATGTTTTAATTCTGCCATCTTCAACCCATGAGCACCAAAGCTACAGTAGAAGAGGAGGAAAGAGCATGGAGGATCATGCCAGAGGTTTTCTGATGGTTTTGGGAGTCGTCAATAATATTTCTGTCCACATTCTTTAGAATTCAATCACATGATCCCAATATACATGTACTGAAGACTGGGATATGCAGTCTCCCTGTGTGCTCAGAAGGAAAACAAAGAGATTGGCACACATATAGCATTGTCTATCCCATAGCGAGCTCCAGGAGTTGGTGATGGACAGGGAGGCCTGGTGTGCTGTGATCATGGAGTCGCAAAGAGTCGGACACAACCGAGCGACTGAACTGAACTGAACTGATACCATAGAACATTTTTTTAAATTGCTTAAGTCTTCCATTGATTCCTTTTAGTGACATGGAAAGTACTATCATTGGGTAAATTATTAAACAACAATGAAAATGAAATAGTTAATGAATTAAATGCTCAATGAGTCAGAAAGGCTAGCTGAAAAGCATAAACTTTAAAAGTTACAGACTGTATCAAAATGGCCTAACAAATAGATTTTGTGGTGAGTATAATAGTTTTTTTTAGTGTAAAATTTTATAAAATGTGATACCTGAAAAGCAATTGTTTTCACTAGAGAAAGGTTATGTTGTGAAATGCTTCTAGCGTGGAAGAGGTCTAAGAGGAGTTTAAAAACCTAAATGTTGATCCAGACTTTTGTCTTATTTCTTTATAAAGGATTTCAAACAGAAACGATGCTGCTAAAACATATAAGGCCAATACCCTGGATAACCGACTAACCAATAGGTACCAGTATCTACTAACTTGGGGAAAGTTTCAAGTACAATACTTTTCTAAGCGTTACTTATGTACAGTTCTTCAGTCCTACTTATTATCTTTCTGTAAACCCTTATCCTCTATTTTTTAAACAGAAATAATTCTGGCATAAAAACTTGGCTCCTGCTCATGGTTAAAGAAAAATAAAATCTGATTCCTGGCTTCAAAATGAAGAAAATTCATTGCTTCAGGCCATCAATCTTATCACATGTCTGTTTAAATGATCCTGGCGGCAACAGGATGTATTATGAAATACATGTAAATAAAAAGTTTACCCCTGTTGTACAAAAATTATTGAACCCATCAAAGAAAAACACTGGGCTTAAAAGATGAAATTTCTAAAGAAAAAAACCTTTTTTTGGAATCTAATACACAAAAGGTGAAGAATCATGAGATCAAATTTTCAAATGTATTCAACTACTGATACTTTCTTTTTCTTTCTCACAACTAATGTTAACTTTTAATAGTAATAACTCTAAATTCATGACAACTGCAAATTGATGCAAGAATTTATTCTTCGCTGCTGCTCAAACTTTGCCTTCTTGTTTTCTTACCAGAAATGTGTCCACGTTTCAACCACCAGAAGTGACAAAGATGTATGTACTTCTCTAACTGATCTTACATTTTAAGAATAAAATGTATTTCTTCCTATATATCCAAGAAAAAATCAAGGTATATTGCCTTCAGGCCAAAGTTTCATTGTAACACAGCCATGCCCCGCCCGCCATTCCCAGCTTTGACAGGTTGAATAGTATTGATAGAAACACTGAAGTGGTCAGCAAAACTTAAAGTACTTTCTATGTGGACTTTAACACAAGAAGTTTGCCAACCTCTGCTCTACTCAAACACCCAAGCTTAAGTCACTCTTTATTTCTTTTCTTTTTAAAAGTCTAGATTCCTTACTTTTTTGCCCATAGAACTTTAAATTTTTTTCCTAGTCTTGTGGCAGCTCTTTCTTCTTGTATGTTTCACTTGCCTCCCAAAACACCCATCACATTTACAGCTCAGCTGGGTCTTGAAATCATGGTTTTGCTAACAATCTGTATAGACAAAATGCATTTTCCCTGGAATGTACTAATGATGGTTATAAACAAGCAAAGTAGATATATTTTTGAAGACTTGGTTGATTTTTAAATTTGTATTTTCAAAAAAAGTAATTTTCACCCTGGACTGCTCTCCAATAGTTGAAACAGGTCTGAGTCACTTCAGTTTTCTGAGGGTCTGCATATATTAACAAATGCTAAATAGAGATTTGGCTTCCCTAGTGCCTCAGACAGTAAAGAACCTGCCTGCAGTGCAGGAGACCTGGGTTCAATCCCTGGGTCAGGAAGATCCCCTGGAGAAGGGAATGACAACCCACTCCAGTAGTGTTGCTTGGAGAATTCCATGGACAGAGAAGCTTAGCAGGCAACAGTCCACGGGGTCACACATAGTCAGACACGACTGAGCAACTAACACACACACAGATTTAAAACAGTGTGATTTTTAAATGCTTTCTTAAACAAGCTATGCATTTAATAAAAAAAATTGTAATATAATTCTGTGAGTCACAGTATAGACAGGATTTAAAAATATTTGTTGGAATCCTTTGATGTGAAATCAAAGCACATCAAAATTGATTGGTCTGGGTTTCAGACACAGAATGTCGTATAATGAATGACTTCTCCGTTCAGTTCCTTCTTTATAATTATTTGAATGAAAGCCAGGTGATTTGTAAAATGGGTAAACTAAGGAAGAACTTTTTCTGTTGTTCTTTCATCCTCAAGTGAAACATTTTGTGGTGGGATTAGGAGTAGATTGTAAATCCTTTCAAAGGTGAGATAAAATGAAGTTTCAGCAACGTGCTCACTGCTTGTTCTTGTGACAAAACAGGCAACCTGGAGGTTTGTCCGGTGCCAACGCCACCAACACCCCAGCTTCCACCTCCACTACTACTCCTGTGAAGAAAAAGAGGTAGGCTGGGCTTGTTGGGAGCTTCTCTTCCTGCTGTTCTCTCACAGATTGATCTTTATTAACGTCTGCACCGAATCATCCACCAAGGCCGCCGGGCCGCATCTAGAGTTTGCTCTCTGCCCTTCCTCCTCCTTCCCTCTTTCCCCTCCCAGGGATCTGGTGCCTACTGTCTTCACACTTCAGTCCTTTCCTCTCCAATCTCCTTTTCAACAATGCCATCTTTTCCTCCAATTTTATTGAGAAATAATTGACATACATCACTGTGTAAGCTTAAGGTGTATAGTGTGATTACACATATGGTGAGGTGATCACCCAATATGTTCAATTAACATCCATCATATCTTCCCAGGTGGTGCTAGTGGTAAAGAGCCCTCCTGCCAATGCAGGAGACATAAGAGACATGGGTTTGATCCCTGGGTGGGGAAGATCCCCTGAAGAAGGGCGTGGCAACCTGCTCCAGTATCTTGTCTGGAGAATCCCATGGGCAGAGGAGCCTGGCGGGCAGCAGTCCATCAGGTCACCAAGAGCTGGACACGATTGAAGCAACTTAGCATGTATAACATTCATCATCTCACAGACATCCATTATGTCATTAAAACATTTCTCCTTTTGATGAGAACTCTTAAGATCCACTCTCTTAACTACTTTTCTATGTATCATGAAATGATATGAAACTGAAGTCGCTCACTCGTGTCTGACTCTTTTCAACCCCATGGACTGTAACCTGGCAGGCTCCTCTGTCCATAGGATTTTCCAGGAAAGAATACTGGAGTGGGTTGCCATTTCCTTCTCCAGGGAATCTTCCTGACCCAGGGATAGAACCCAGGTCTCCCACATTGCAGGCAGACTCTTTACCATCTGAGCCACCGGGGACTCCTATGTATATTACAGTCAGGGTAACTGTAGTCATCATGTTATATCTTACAACCCTAGAACTTATAACTTCTTTGTCCTTTGTTGGATGATATTTCGAATGGATATAAAATAACTTGGTCTAAAGGACATATAAAAAAATGTAAGTTTTTACCTTTTAGCCACCATCCTCCAATCTCCCTCAATCCCCCTGCCTCTGATAACCACAAATCTGATCTTATCTTCATATGTGCTATCTTAGGGTCTTGAATAGCTGGGTAATGTTTTGATGCTAGAGCTCAGATAGTAAAGCTACTTCAGGTAACGCATGGTACGAGTCCTGTTACAAGGAACACCTTATCCTGCACAACGTCTGCAGTGTGGCCAAGTGTCACTAGACACCAGAAACCAGTCTGCATCTTGGAGGCCACCTCTGCTCTGTAGATCTGGCTTCCTCCACATTCAGGGTCAAGGGTCCTATCTGGAGGCATCGGTCTCTGTTTGTGTGCTATTATTACCTCTTCCTTCAGCTTCCCCTGCACGGTCTTCCACTTTCGCTTGGTGCTAACTTCCCTTTATCTAGTAGGCATGGAGGAAGAGGTAGATCTTCGGTGGTAGAATCTTCTTTAAGTGACAGAATGGGATGGTGGAAGTGATTTTTGCATGTTGAAGAGAATATAGTGCCAGTGAATCGTGACATGAATGGAAAACAAGCATTCGTGAACCTCAGTGCTTTTGAAATTTTCTATTTTCTTTGCTTGCTCCTCTGACCATGCTTGGGCTTCCCAGGTGGTGCTAGAAGAAAAGAACCTGCCTGCCAGTGCATGAGATGTAAAAGACATGGGCTCCTCTCTGGGTTGAGAAGATCCCCTGGAGAAGGGCATGGCAACCCACTCCAGTATTCTTGCCTGGGACAATCCCCTTGGACAGAGGAGTCTGGCGGACTACAGTCCCTGAGGTTGCAAAGAGTCAGAAACGACTGAAGCGACTTCGCACGCACACACAGGACTATGCCTGGTGTAGGGCAGGTGTTCAGTGCTTGCTGATGAGCTGGCTGACTGCCACACTGCTCCTGCAGAGGGAAATGACTGATTCTATTTTCTCCTACAGATGAAATTTTGATTGTGTCTACAGAGTCTCAGGAAATAAGATTACCCCTCTCTTCGATCCAAATTTCACATTTCCCCTGATCCTTTCTTGTCTGTTAGAAGAAACTGAAAGGGAAATTTAAGGTCAGTTAGTTCAATCTCCTACCCAGGGCAGGAATCTTTCCTCTGATAGTCTAGGCATCATTCAGGAGCATCGCAGCCGGAAACGTGACTCTCAACTTTTGTGACGTGCCTTGACTAAGCTCTCGGGGGTTGCACTGAGCTGAAATTGGCTTTGCTTTACTCCCATCCCATCTTAGCACAGTCCTGCAATCTCAGAGAATAGACCAGCTTCAAGAATTTAAAGGACTCTCCTGTCCTTATCCTTGATCTTCCTTTTCCAGGCCATCTTACTCTCCTCTGAACATCATTTTTGATCTATAACTTAGTCTTTTTGACAGGGTCCTCAGCTATCTCTACCAACTAAAATGATGCCTTAATAATGGGAAGGCATCTTTTTAATTGGATACACACATGTGTGTGTGTATATATATGTACATGTATGTATAAATGTGTGTGCTTAGTTGCTTATATGCATCTATATAAATTGAGCTTGGCATTGCTGTGGCATCCATTTATACTTTTAATATTCTTACTTTCAGCATTTCCTGTCATACAGATTTTTAAAACCATATTTTGAGTAGAACATAAGAGTGTTGTTATTTTTATTATGAAATGTTTCAGAAATGCAGAAAAACAGAGAGGTGTGTTGATAATGAGCACCCATGAACCTACCATATAGATTTAACATTATTATTTTCCAGATTTCCTGCAGATTTCTTTTTAAAGAAGTGTCTACATTGTTTAGTGTCAAAGGAAATGGGCAAAGAGATTTATTTGGGAGAGCAGATTGCCTGCAATATAGGCCATTACTTCTTATGGCAGGAAGTAAATAGTTTTCATTTTATCTCTAAGACTTTGTAGGAAAGTCATCTCATTGCCTTTTTACCTGTCAATTTATTTTCAGCTTTTCCTGGAAGACATGCGGGTGGGGTCAGGTCTTTCGAGCACAATGTTTATAACTGATGTCATTTCTTAACAGGCAGTCCTGGTTTCCACCACCTCCTCCAGATTACAACACCACCCCAAACACAGGAGCAAGCAGAAGGTAAGAGAAAGATGTCAGAGGTAATTGTTATGTAACATGATGGAAGAATGTGTTAGATATTGACAACATATAATTGTGGATGCTTTGGAATAAAGTGGAGGCAATTTTATGAACTCTGAGCTCTGAATAAGATAGTGCCCAGTGAAAGTGAGGTCAGGGTACAAGTGTGCCTAGTAGGAAATCTGACATGCTTTGAGCAGTAAATGTATTTTTAGTTTGCTAAGGGTTGCTGTAGCAAAGTACCATAAAGGTGGGTGGTGTGAGAGAAACGTATTGTCTCACAATTCCAGAGGCTGGAAGCCTAAGATCAAGATGTTGACGAGGTTCCTTCTGAGGGTTGTGAGAGGGCACCTATTCCACCCTTTTTCCTGGCTTCCAGTGTTTTCCTACCAATCTCTGATGTTCCTTAGTTTGTATAAGGGCTTCCCTGGTGGCTCAGATGGTAAAGAATCTGCCCTCAATGCAGGAGACCCAGGTTCGATCCCTTGGTCAGGAAGGTCCCCTTTAGAAGGGAAAGGTTACCCACTCCAGTATTTTGCCTGGAGAATTCCATGGACAGAGGAGCCTGGCAGGCTACAGTCCATGGGGTCACACCATTTCAATCTCCACCTTCATCTTTACGTGGTGTTTACCCTGTGTGCCTGTCTGTGTCCAAATTTCCCCCTCTTGTAAGGACACCAGTCCTATGGAATGGGGCTTGTCCAACTCTGGTATGATCTCATCCTAACTCAGCTACTTATGTCCATGACTCATGCCTTACCTGCTTGTGTCTACTGATGTCCCTATTTCCAAACAAATTTGGAGAGGACGTCATTCGATCCATAAGGGGGGCAGGGGAGAGAGCAGGGGCCATCACTAGGTGGGGCCCCAGTGTGGGCTCTGGTGCACAGTCATTTTTGCTCTGATGAACCCAGATGTCAGGATGGGAACATGTATGGCAAGTTCTTGGTAAACTTAAAGTGACAGGTGAGTAGTGTTTGCTCTTACTTTTTTGTTGTTGTTGAGTGCAATAATTATAACTAAATTAGAGCCCATGTGGAGAACACCTGGTTCTACAATTTCCATACTGGGAGTGTCAACAACTATTTAACTGAATAAATATTTAATAATAACTGGTTACTGTATGCCAGATACTGTTCTAGGATCTTGGGAGATATCAGTGAACAAAACATGGAGCCTACACTCAAGCCTTCAGTGAAACAGACACAGTGTAGGCCTCTCGTAATCTATGTTGTCATTAGCACTTGAAAAAAATAGGTCTCCAAGTTGGTTTTGGTTTTAGGTATCCAAAATTATTTCCATGTCATCAACCCCTAGAATATCTTCACCCAATATTTCCATGTTTAAATGGGATTCATTTTCCCAGTCCAATACTTGGAAAAAGGGTATGAAGCAGTGCCCTTGTTTCATATGAGACTGTTTTATTTCCAAAAGTTTTCATCTGTTGCACAGGTTTTTAATGTGTTTTTTATTTCCAAATAATAGGTATATTTGGAAATAAATATCTTATAATTTAAGTTGAATCTATAAGGACATAAATAACTTTAGTTGACTAATGACAAAAAGAACTCAAATTGTCTTTCATACCCTTGGCTTCATCTGTATATGTGGGTGTATACATATGTATTATATGTGTATAACATATATATAAAATTATTGGACATGTTGAATAATCACAGCTTGGAATTATACCAACTTTCTCTTAAAATATTTTCTTTTTAAACCTGTTCATCTTTTTAAACCTGTGGGTGGTTTCCAATTAAATGAACTGCCAAATATGGATTATGTTTCTAATTTATAACCTCCTCAGGCTGTGTTTAGATATTTCTCCATGAGTGGTCCCTTTCATGGAACTACCCAAGTTATTATTGTAAGATACCACTGTATATTCCATCCAATTTTGTCTTGATAGACAGTAACTGATACTTAGAAAGATTTATTACTAATTTCCCAAATAACTTATTTTTATCTTTTATCTGTTATTCCATTGTTCATGTAAATTATCATCATAATAAGCAGCTGTTATATAACTGGGTTAAGATACGAAAGGGCTATTCATGCATTACCATCGTATGTGCTCACTGCACATTCAGCTATGGATCTCTGAACAGAACTGATGCTGCCTGGCTATATGCCCTTACAATTTATGCATAGCTGGATGTGATTTACATGGAAGATAAAATAAGTTACAATGCTGCTATTTCTGATTTCTGGATCAGATGCCTAGCACCAGATTTAAGGCAGAGAGAAGATTATTGGATAAGGTTGATGAATTTAAATATCCATTCCTTTCTTAAAGTCACAGATTATTAATAGAATGGCTAGACCCAAAGACTTCTCTTCGAGGATCAGAGCTAATGTTATCCCAAGCTTTCAGGGAAAGGAGAGAATAATAGCAATATAGCAATGCCTTTGATTCCTAAAGTGCTTTTCTCTGGACCAGCTCGAAGTACTGCTTCTGTTTCTCACCTTTAATACCAGTGCATTCTCGGGGCTGAGAAGTAGCCTTTTCAGCAGAAGCCAAAAACTAGAAGCAATTATTAAATGATGAAAGGAATCAAAGGTTTCAAAAAGAGATCTTGTCCCCAGAAGAACAAAAAGAAGATGGAAATAGGTCAAGAACAGATAAAAATGGAAAACTGTGATTTTTAACACTAGCTAATAGCCCATGTTAACTTTATTTCCCTTCAACCTTTACTTATTCACTGGTCTCCATCTGCCTTTCTCCCCTTTCTCCTCTTCTGCAAAAGAATTTCCTGTTAATACCAATATTCACTCTCATTTCTGTTCTTCATTTTGTGAACCTTCATTTTTCCATCACCTAATCTTTCCCAGAGACTTCACTTTCTCCCACACACCCATTCCCAGTTATTACAAGGAGAGGTCATTTTCCTGAATGTTTTTCCCCTCTAACCTCTCTGTGATCTTTAACCCCATGGACTACCCCATTCCTCAGTTTTCCCTTTCTTGACTTATGTAGTGTGGAAGAACCAAACTTAGTTGCGTTTGGATTGAAACTTGTATTGGTGTTGTGTTTGGATTAAAATCTATTACAGGCATGATGTAAGCTGCACCCAAAGGGTCTTAAGCTTTTTTTTTTTAATCAATAGAAGAACCCATAATATCACACTTTTCTCTATATTTATACGTATATCTGTACCTAAAACTACAAGTCTGTGCTTATGTCTACAGCCATTGATATTTCTATAGTTACACCTAGAAATATATCTACATCTCATTCTGTCTATATAATTAACATAAGGTTGGTGAATTCAGTTCAGTTCAGTCGCTCAGTTGTGTCCAACTCTTTGCAACCCCATGGACTGTAGCACGCCAGGCTTCCCTGTCCAGCACCAACTCCTGGAGCCTACTCAAACTCATGTCCATCACAACGGTGAATTCAACTAGATTTTAAATGAGCAAGTTAAATTTTCTAATATAACTATATAGTAGAGCTAAAGAAAAAAAGCAATTTCTTAAAACAAGTATCATTTTATGTATGACACACATTAGTCTTGCAATGAGAAGGTTAAGATCTGGTGATCAAACAACATGTTGGAATTAAGAGTGAAATATCTCTGAAAGTCTCTTGCCCTCTTTCGATAAAACAAGTAGAGAAAGAAGCTGTAATTCATGGTAGTAAGACACAGCAGGTAAAGTTCTGAACTTAAATAAAGCTCTTTCTAGCTGATTTCTGAGGTAACTCCTTGGTCCTTGGATATGAATGTTCTCTGATCTCTTTCTTCTCTTGTTGAGAAGGGAAAACTCTAGCACAGGGTTTGAATGACCAGCCTGTGGGCGCTGTGCGCGCTGTGGGCGCTGTGCTTAGTCACTCCGTCATGTTCAACTCTTTGCCACCCCATGGACTGTAGCCCACCTCTGTCAGAGGACAGGCTCCTCTGTCCATGGGGATTCCCCAGGCAAGAATACTGGCTGGAGCAGGTTGCCGAGCTGTCCTCAGGGGGATCTCCCCAACCCAGAGACTGTACCCCGGTCTCCCGCATTCGGACGGATTCTTTACCATTTGATCCACGACAGAAGCCATGAACACTGGAGTGGGTAGCCTATGCCCTTCTCCAGGGGATCTCCCCAACCCAGGAATCAAACCAGGGTCTCCTGCACTGCGGATGGACTCTTTACCAGCTGAGCTACCAGGGAAGCCTGTCAACCTTGTCAACAAGATTATTTCCTCTGAAATCCTCTTTTCAACTGCCATCAGAACCTATAGTTTCTTTTCATTTTAATCAGAACTGAATCAAATTTTAGCTCTACAACTTTTGTTCCTCATTACAATGATCTGTCTCTCCTTCCTCTGTGATCATGGATTTACCCCCTTTCCCGTGTTCAAATCCCTTTCATTATTTCAGAATATTGCTTCTGTTTTAATGTTTTGGTGTAATGTAATTTGAGCTCTATGTATTCAAGACTCTGAAATACACATAAAAGAAATACATGTGTCACCAATATGGAAAAATATTAGAAGGTCAGAGCCAGTGAAAGTTTTTCCTTTTCCACTTGTTTCATTTTAAGATTTATCAGAAAGCCTGACACAAAGCAGTTTGTCAGCAATCACTAGTGTCTATCTTAATTTCTCAAGTTCTTAAACTTTTTCTTTTCTTGGAGCTTTTTTAAAGAGTGATAACATACGCCAGGACTTGAGCCAATGGTGTGGATAATAGGTGCCATTTGTGAGAAGTGCTCAGTCAAATTACAATGAAATACAGATGCAGCATTTCTAGGAAGTTAATATTAAAGTCACTTCTGATTTTAGAACCCACCTTTAACTCTTGGTATTCTGTTTATGGTAAATTGAAGTGAATATGCCTTTGTATTTGGCTGATGCAGAGATACAGTGCTTTGAGGGCATATGAAGCTCATTTAAGAAACTCCTGGAAGCCAGATTTAGGTAGCAGTTGCTTAAACAATATGAATGTTTACAATGTTACCCATTATAGCGATTCTGGAGAAACAATGAAACAAACCACCAGCACCACCAACAAAACAAAACAAAACAAAACAAAAAACCAATGTGTTTTTTCCTGCAATCATTTCCAAAGACAGAAAATAAATTGTATAATATCTGATAAAATTAAAGTAGTGGAAACACTTGCAGGAAATCACCATATTGTGAAATGCTTGTTACATACTTTCATAATTTCTCATCCATATTTGTTTCAATCGCTTCTCTTTCAGTGGTTTTCACCTACACTTAGCTGATTGGTAGATATGGAGGAGGAAAAAAAATTCTGATTGAGAAGTGGGTTGCTATGGCAACCTTGCACTACAGTTATATTTTTCCATCTGTAACTATAAATGGTAAAATGTAGCTTTTCTAATTATGCTGCAACATTTTTAACTCTATTGGTACCAAACCTTCTATGAAGTTTGCTGTCACCCTAAATTAAATCATTATGTTTAATTTTTATCACAACAAACATCTTCTTGTATTAACTAGACGCCATTTTGCAAAAACTGAGTCTAAAACGCTCAGTAAAATGTCAAAGTATAGTGTTTTAAAATTGTATCTAAATGCCTAGAATACCAATTATATTTATTCAAAATAATTAAAACATAAACCTGAGTCAGGATATGTTCTTTTTCAAAAGTATTTTAATAGAATGAAGAGAAAGTTAATTCAGAATGTGTGCTATGAATTCAGCAATACTTGAAAATTTCTATCCCTCTGTGTCTATTAGAAGCTAAAGTTTGTGTTCTTATATTAAATTATGCTATTTAAATTTTATTAACCACAACTGAATATTCATACATTTAGAAAGTACAATATATGAATATTCAGGGTACTTAGCGCATAGCAAGTAGTATTCACGACTACTGTGGAATTGAAGAGTCCTTGCAATATTCTGCCTTCTCATGGTCATGTCATGGTTTGCCAGCCACAGATCTGAGCCAGTCTCATCCTTTTATAAATGAAGAAGCAGATTCTTCAGAGAGAGTCAATGTTCTTCCCATGATCAAACTGGAAGTCAGTGGCAGAACTAGTCTAAAACCTAGTTCTCTGAAATTTTTGTTCAATGCATGCTCTTTGTTGTGGTGTGGTTCATTGAAACGGCCCCTGGCCACTGAGAGTAAGACATTGTTAGAGCAATCGTGCTTTTGAACAAATAATCAAAAGATTATTCTCTGGAATCTTTAGAATGCCTCGCATTCTGCAAGCTCTTTGAGACCATGGACCACATCATACCTTTCCTAGTCTTGAATGCCCACCTTTGCTTGTTATATGTCCTAACATAATAATTAGGGCAGTTGTGGAATAAGTGCTTTTGAACTGACACCTTTGGGCAAGCAAATAATGCAGGATCTCTTATTGTTATTAGATTTTCATTGGAAATACCTGGAAGAATAATAGTGTAATACAGTACAAGAGAGCACAGCAGTCCCCAGTATTTTTGCACCAGGTTTTGTGGAAGATAATCTTTCCATGGATTTGGGAGGGGGGATGGTTTCAGGATGATTCGAGTGCATTACATCTATTATGTCTGCTGATCTGACAGGAGGTGAAGCTCAGGCAGTAATGTGAGTGGTGGGGAGCAACTGTAAATACAGATGAAGCTTCACTCACTAGCCCACCACTCACCTCCTGCTCTGCAGCCCGGTTCCTAACAGGTCACAGACCAAGGGGATGCCTGATATAGAGGAGAAAGCATGGATTAGACACGAGTAAGCCTGGGTTAGAACCTTGGTTGAGTCACTTACTACCAGTGTGACCCAGGGCAAATTGCTTACCTTTTTTGAGACTCAGTGAAAAAAAATAAATTCTGTATATAATTTATATATATACACACACACACACACATACACACATTCCACAGGATAGATACATGGACTAAGTAAAATAAAGTATGTAAGAAGTATGTCAACTTGGACAAGTTGACATGTTACTGAAACAAAAAAATGTAAGTTCCATTTCCTGTGCTATTGCTGGAATAAGAATTCTACTGGCAGAATACACAGCTAAGCATAATGCGAAGTAAAAACAAAACCCACCATCAGTTTTTAAGAGTCAGTTATTCTTTCAACCCTGACCTGTGTTGAGTCATAGAAACGTTCTTCACAAAGTCATTCTGGATCACAAGTCACAGAGCCAGGCATGTTTTCCAAAAAGCCATAATACAAAGAAGTGACCTTTGCAGAAGCTTATGGAAATGAGGGAACATAAAGAGGTTGACAGTGTTATTTCTATCAGCTCTGGCCTTCGGGCTACAATCTGCAGCTTTTCAAATGTTGCCCAGGAAAGCTGCCTTTTGATCCCTGGAAGTCATTTTTTACAATTATAGCAGCTAGTGTGGCGTCATCAACTCTGCAGAAGGTCTTACAGGCTGGAGGGAAGAGGGGAGACCCAGTGTCAATTGATCCAAGAGTAAACAGCGCATCTCCAAGTGGTGTTCAGATAAGATCATTCCACAGGAATGTCTCTTGTTTTTGTCTCTTCGAAACATTCCAGGCCACAGCTTCCTGCCTCGCTCTCGTATTCTAAAGCCCCTGCTTGGCATGGCCTCAAGCTCCTGGCTCAGCTTGAATGACGCCTCTCATTGCCCCCAGGGCCGGGGTTCTGTCATCTGTGACTGTCACTGCGGAGATGCAAAAAGCTCCTCTGAGATGGACTGAAGTCAGCCTGGCCTTGCCCTGGCCCGGCCCAGCAGGGGTGTAAATGCATTACTCTCGCTTCTCGCTTTTCTTGGCCTTCACAAATGCACACCTGACTTTTATTTCTCCAAACCATCTCCTTCCTATACACCCAGATCTTCATCTCTACTCATCTCTGCCTCTTAGACACACCCAGGCAATCTTTTCCGGCCTCTTTGAGGGCTTAGTGGCTTCCCAGGTGGGGCTAGTGGTAAAGAACTCACCTGTCAATGCAGGAGACACGAGAGACAAGGGTTCGATCTCTGGGTTGGGAAGATCCCCTGGAGGGGGAAATGGCAACCCACTCCAGTATTCTAGCCTGGAGAATCCCGTGGACAGAGGAGCCTGGTGGGCTACAGTCTATGGGGTCACAAAAGTGTCAGACACAACTGAAGTAACTTAACGCCACTTTACATGGAAGAAACTTAGCTTTTTATCACTGTGATTCTGGCATAAGCAAAGTTGGGCACCATCCCTTGTCTCCCTTTTTGTAAACCTCCTTTCCATCTTGTTACTACTCTCCTGCCTATTTGCAGATATCCAGTGCTCTGTGTAGACTCATGAATACCTGGGGCCGACCAACTTCTTATCCTTTCCTCTGTCCCTGGAAGAGACACATATGACCAGCTCATCAACACAGATGCATGAAAGACACATTATCATTTGAGAGACGTTACATTGTTGCAACACAGGGATATGTTTTGAGAAGAGAAGATGATGACGATCAGTACAAATAAAAGAATATCTAATTGTGAGATCTAACATTAAGTCAGAATGGAGAGAGTGTTTTCCTGTAAATTACTTTTTGCAGGCATATCATATTACACAATAACTCATCTGAGCAGCCAGCGCCCATTAGGTACTCGGTGAAAGTCGCTCAGTTGTGTGTGATTCTTTGCGACCCTGTTGAATATACAGTCCATGGAGTTCTTCAGGTCAGAATACTGGAGTGGGTAGCCTTTCCCTTCTCCAGAGGATCTTCCCAATCCAGGGATCAAATCCAGGTCTCCCACATTGCAGGCAGGTTCTTTATCAGCTGAGCCACAAGGAAAGCCCAAGAATAGTGGATGGGTAGCCTATCCCTTCTTCAGGGGATCTTCCCGACCTAGGGATCGAACCCAGGTCTCCTGCATTGCAGGCAGGTTCTTTACCAGCTGAGCTACCAGGTACTTGGTAGTGGAGTCAACAACGGACAATGGACTTCTATGGGACAGGTAACCTTGAACAGATTTTCAAAGCTTTAGACTCCTGTTCAGTACCCATTTTCCTTCTTACCAAATAAAAATTCAGCCAATCGCTCCCTTTTCCAACACATCTTTATCGGGCACCAACATCATGTACAATCCTAGTACTTGGTGCGTAACTATTCTTTTAAGGACTCTCGGTCCAGCCAGGGTGGAGACAAAAAATTATGTGCAATTCAGACCAGCACGGTATGTGTTGTGAAGATGGTGCGCTACTGGGAGACATAGAAGAGGGTTCACCAGAGCACTGGGTACCACTCGGCACAGTAATCCCCTCAACCAGAGGCTGAAGGGCAAGGAGGGCTCTCCAGATGGAAAGTAGCAGGAGGTACGCCCCAGAGGAGAGAGACTGTGGTGTGGGGTAGGATGGGGTTAGGAAGTGCCGGTGGTTTGGCTCCGTTACAGCGCTGGGTTCACGTGGCATGAAAACAACAGCAGCCACAGCCCTCATACTAAGCCAGGCGGTGCTCGAAAGCCTTGCATTGCCCTCTTGCTGGCTTCAAAGCCACCATCAACACAAGAACCAGAAGACCCACTGTGCTGTGTCCAGCCCTCCACTGTCTCTCACCCAGGGACTCACTGCCACACTTGACCAGAAAAGCTTCTAGACTAATTCCATCATGTCCCCCACCCCTGTGGCCATGGATCCCTATGGGGAACCCCAGTCAGATTATTTCTTATCACCTGGACCATCCCTGCAGGGCTCTGTGTATCACTGAACCTGACCCAGCCCTGCTGCTGCTACTGCTGCTACTGCTTCAGTCGTGTCCGACTCTGTGTGACCCCATAGACGGCAGCCCACCAGGCTCCCCTGTCCCTGGGATTCTCTTAGCAAGCACACTGGATGGGTTGCCATTTCCTTCTCCAATGCATGAAAGTGAAAAGTGAAAGTGAAGTCGCTCAGTCGAGTCCGACTCTTCGCGACCCCATGGACTGCAGCCTACCAGGCTCCTCCGTGCATGAGATTTTCCAGGCAAGGGTACTGGAGTGGGGTGTCATCACCTTCTCTGTGACCCAGCCCTACAGCATCCCGACTCCTCAAACCAGTCCACAGAACCTTCCTGGATATGTCATCCATTATCATCAGAACTCACTCTTCTTCAGTCTCGTCCCTGACTGAATGATCTCTCCCCTCCTTGGTGGGTTCTCCCAGAGAACCCTGCTCCCCCAGCCTCCTTCTCAGTGACAGCTGCTTTTCTTCTAATCCCATGCGTTGTGCAGTCTGGAGGAAGAGGAGGGAGCCTCTTTGCTCCTTATTGCTAATTTCTGTTTCTCCCTGCCCTCCTTGAAGCCATTCCCTGTGAGTGTCTCTCCTTCCCTGGAGTCATCTCAAGGTCTCTGAGTCACTCACTCTCACTCTGTGGGGACTTCAGCACTTGGCTTACTGTTTCCCCACACTCCTCCCATCATAATGCCTGAAAGTGAAAGTCACTCAGTTGTGTCCGACTCTTTGTGACCCCATGGACTGTAGAGTCCTTGAAATTCTCTAGCCCAGAATCTTGGAGTGGGTAGCCTTTCCCTTCTTCAGGGGATCTTCCCAACCCAGGGATTGAACCCAGGTCTCCCACATTGCACGCGGATTCTTTACCAGCTGAGCCGCAAGGGAAGCCCAAGAATACTGGAGTGGGTAGCCTATCGTTCTCCAGTGGATCTTCCCAACCCAGAAACCGAACTGGCATCTCCTGCATTGCAGGTGGATTCTTTACCAACTGAGCTATCAGGGAAGCCCTTATAATGCCTGGTGATTCCCATATTCGTGTAATGGATCCTTCCCATCCTGGACTTTCACTTTCTTGATCTCCTCTCCAATGATCTTGTCCATTGCCCTACCCCAACCACCCACAGATTTTTCCCTTGTAAGAAACCAATACACTACAAAACTTCAAAGCTTTCCCTTTTCTGGCTTCCATTTTCCACCTACTCACTTTCTGTCTATACTTTCTGGTTCAATCCCTCCAGTCCTCTGATGCCAGAGGTTTCCCAGTCCCACAACCACCAGTCCATTGATTCTACCATCTTTCCACAGCCCTTCTTCCCTCACATCCTCACTTCCCTCCATGTCCATCTCAGCTCCCACAGCCCTTCACTGCAATCACCTCCTCACATACACCTTCTCCTCCCTTTTCATCAGTCTTTATTACATGCTCTTGGCTGAATTAGAAGCTTCCTTAAATCCACTCTCTGTTCAATCTGTTCCTGCCCCTGAAGAACCGAGCGTGGCAAAAGAAAGCAATGGGTATTGGCCTTATTTTAGTTCCATGAGCATTGACTTCAGTGGAGCCATTGGTGTTGCCCAAAGAGTCCTTGAGAGGCAGCATCATGGGGGATGCTTTATGGAGCCAGACTTCTTGGTTTGGATTTTGCACTCTGCCCCTTACCAGCTATGTCATCACAGGGTATTTATTTTCACTTTCTGTGCCTCCGTCTTTTCATCTATAAAGTAGGAAGAAGTAGAATACTTATCTCTGGGATTGAAGAGAGGATTCAATGAGCTCGCTCTCTCTGCTTCCAAGACCAACCTTCCTGCATGTGCCCTCAGTCTCCTTGCTTCCCATGTCTAAGCATTTTCTGCTCATTCTCCCACGCCATCAAATTTGCCATCTTCCCTGGATCATTCCATCGGCATATCTACATACTGTCGTACCTCTCATTGACCTACCGACCTTCAGGTAGCTTCCCAATTTTCTCTTCCCTCTTCACTGTAAAGTGCCTCAAAAGAAATCTCTATGTCTATCCCTCTGCCTCCCATTTTCTCTGAGATCCACTCCTAGAAGGTTTTTTTTTTTACTACTGCTCCATCAAAACTGCCTTCATCAGGTTTATCCATGACCCCTATATTGCCAACACCATGGTAACTCTTCACCCCAGTTTTATTTGATCTGTCAAATGCTTGCATTTGGCAAAGCTAGTTAGTCCTTCTGGAAACACTTGTCTCACTTGACTTTCTGGCACCACACCCTTGTATTTCTCTTCTTTTCTCTTTGGCTGCTTTCTTCAGATTCCTTTGCTGTTTCCTCCCCATATTCTTAATGTCTAAATATTGCTGGGATCAGGGGTTCCACCCTTGGCCCTCTTCCTTCTCTACCTAGGCTGACTTCCTGGGTGGTCTCATCCAGTTTCAAGTGTTAGATGCCATCTCAAAGCTGATGATACTCTTTCTCCAACATCCTTAGGGCTCAGTTTATCACTTCCTGCAGATCTTGGCTTATATTTCACCTCACACACAGGTGTTCTCACACCATCACTATATTCTCTCACTGTTTTATTTTCTTCTTAGTATTTTCCTTCATCTACCATTTATTTATTTGTGTATTGAAAACCTTCTGAAAACAGGGAAATTATCCACTTTGTAGACTGCCGTATGCATAGAAAGCTACCAATAAATGTGTTAAATAAAAGCATGATTTCATTCGGTCCCGACAATACCCCCACAGTGCTGTTGGAAAGGTTACTACAAATGAGGAAATGGAATAATTTAGGACCTTGTCAGGCGATGGCACCCCACTCCAGTCCTCTTGCCTGGAAAATCCCATGGATGAAGGAGCCTGGTAGGCTGCAGTCCATGTGGTTGCGAAGAGTCGGACACGACTGAGCAACTTCACTTTCACTTTTTACTTTCATGCACTGGAGAAGGAAATGGCAACCCACTCCAGTGTTCTTGCCTGGAGAATCCCAGGGATGGGGGAGCCTGGTGGGCTGCCGTCTATGGGGTCGCACAGAGTTGGACACAACTGAAGCGACTTAGCAGCAGCAGCAGCAGCAGCACATAGCTGGCAATTCAGGCAGCCCAACTCCAGAGACTACATGCTCCCTAGAGTAATGCAGAAGCCAGAGAGGTACAGAGTTGAGATCACAGAGTATTTCTATGGAGTTTATCTCCATAAATTTGGGAGATGGGTTATGGGGAACTATGGGGTGGGAGTTCAGGGGCAGGGAAGTGACATGCCCTAGGTAAAGTGCTGTGTGTACATGATAAATCACTTCAGTTGTGTCTGACTCTTTGTGACCCTACGGACTGTAGTCTGCCAGGCTCCTCTGTGGGACATGGGATTCTCCAGGCAAGAATGCTGGAGTGGATAACCATGCCCCTCTTCCAGGGGATTTTCCCAACCCAGGGATCAAACCCATGTCTCCCGCATCTCCTGCATTGCACGTGGCTTCTTTACCACTGAGCCACCAGGGAAACCCAAGTAAAGTGCTGACTTCATCCCAAATATGCCCACGATTGCCTGCTTCAGTTCCTGGGCGATCAAATCATGCCATTTCAGAGGCTGTCTTGGTGCTTTGTTGGAAAGTTTAGGCTGACAGTGTTTATAACCTCTGCCAGCATCAAACTGGCCTGTGCTGTCAATGTTTAAGGTGGATTTAGTTAAGAGCTTCAAATCAACTTCATCTTAAGGTCTATAGAATTGAAAACCTTTCTTGCTGTTTCCATAGCAGCTTGATAGTTGACATAATTCCAAAAGAAGCTTATATGTTAATTTAGTCCAGGAACCATTTACTCTGTTCATGTGCTGCTGACCCAAAATATCACAACTTGAATGAGATATTCTAGTAAATTACTAAGCTATTTAAAGTACACATAATGTTTCAAGCTATAGCTGGGGAGGACAGGGTTTCCAAAAATCTAATTAAATGAACTCTCCTGTAATTTACAGATTTGACTTTAAAGTTTAGGACTCCAAACGTTCTGGCCTTTCCAATAGCTCATGCAGAGGGTTGTAAGATGCACGAGATATTTCCACATAGACAATAAACGCATTTGGTGAATAGATGCCAAAATTTACCTGGTTTCCATGGTGAAATGAACTGCTGTTTTCTGTTCTAAAGGGAACCAACTGTTCACCCTCCCATACCTCCAAAGCCCAGTTCTGCTGTTTCATCTCCTAACCAGCTGAAGCAGGATAATAGGTAAGACCTAGCATTCTAGAATTCTTGCAAAATGAAGTTTAAAGGAAATGACACCATATGAATTGTGACTTGTGCAAAGCATGGGTATGTTTTTTGTGCAGGTTCACTGCAGAAGCACTTGGAAAGCTACTCTAATTCCATTTGCCCACACAAATGTGTATTTATGTTTGTCTCTGGATACTTATGGCCAGTAGCTGTCCTATGGAAACAGACTTTCAAGATGGAAAGTGAGCAATAGTCACGCCCAGGAGATGTTCATACTCAGGATTCCTCTACTTTATGTATTGGGAATCAATATGTAAAGAACCCCTCTCTCCCTGTATATAAATATATATGTTTATATGTGTGGCAGTGGTGATTTAGTCACTCAGTTGTGTCCAACTCTCTGTGACCCCAAGGATAGTAACCCGCCAGGCTCCTCTGTCCATGGGATTTCCCAGGCAACAAAACTGTACAGGTTGCCATTTCCTTCCCCAGAGGATCTTTCTGACCCAGGGATCAAACCCATGTCTCCTGCATTGAAGGTGGATTATTTACCACTAAGCCACCAATGAAGCCCATTTATTGATATGTATATATATTACTTATATATTGATATGTATATATATTACTTATATATTGATATGTATATATATTACTTATAAGAGTTGGATATGACTTAGCTACTGAACAACAGAAACAAGAACAAATATGTGTGTGTACATATATATATATTTATATACAAACACACACACACATATATGTATCTTAACTAGTTAAGATTCCCATTAAGAGCTACATTTTCCATGTTCTTAAAACTTTGTGTTACTGTTCAAACCCTCCCTTATGTTAGAAAATACCTTTGGGTAGTTCTTTAGTCTTATTGAGCCATTCATAACTTATTTAAAAGCTATAACAAATTTTGAAAAATATTATAATTACCTCGCCTCCAAATCAAGAAAAAAAAAAAAAAGACAGACTTGCTTTTCCATTTTGAAACTCTAGTGCTCTCTAATTAATACTTAGAAACAAATACTTAGAGACTGATTTGGAGATCTGAGCACCCCCCATGTGTTGCTGTTAAACAGTTTACTAATCTCAAGCTATTTTCCAAGACCTACACAGCACATTTCCATTATTGTTGAGAGATTTTTAAAATGGTGTCTCAGTGAAGACTGAATACATTAGATTTGCTTGATGGCCTGCCTTTGATTCTTTTGTATTTTAACTTTTTGATGGTGATTTTTTTGACAACATTGAAAAACTATTCTTCATTAAGAGGATAACTTTGACCAGAAAATGCTGATTGTGTGACAGGGCTATGTAGCTTTAGGCATTCAACCTAATGTGTTAAAAACTCAGGTCTGAATTTCTATTCACTGAAATGTCACAGGATCTTTGAAATTTTGTCCTTAGGAGGACAGGATAATTTTTTTTAATGTTAAAAAAATTCTTCATTGAATTAATAAAAAATATAGGCCAGATTTATGACTAATTATAATTATACACTTGAAAATAACTTTTCAGGCTATCTTACATTATTTTGCCTTTTACTTTGACAATATTGAGCAATTTAATATTAATGTGAATAGGATTTTTTAGAGGGCTAAAAAAAGTTGGTGTTAGTACCTCCTGAATTAAAAACATTAGATTCTAGAGGAGTGAATTGAATAGATTCAAAAGAAGCTAAATTTCATCAGAACTGGTCTAATCTGTTTTTACTACTCTAATTCATTTCTTCCACAAATGATCTTAAATATAAAATGAGGACAACTTGCATGTTTTAAACCCTGATTACTTTAATCACAGCAAGATGATTTTAATGAAAGAATATGAAAGGGAAGTGTTTCCTATGTAATTAACACATGTCCTCAAGAGTACAAAAAATAGTTGAATTTAGTTTCTTGAGAACAAGCAAGAATATGTAAGTAGGTCAATTAGATACTTAGAAAAAAAGCTGAGAAAAGTCTTATACCACAAATTGTTACAGAACCTAACATTGTAAAATTTAATTCTAACAACTCAATGTGGTCATTCCTAATGTGGTGGGTGTGCTGGAAAAATGAAAGTGTTTACCATATTATCTGGCCAACATATTTTTTGATAGTATTCAAATGGGATGAGTCTTTGAGAAAAAGATGTTCCTCTGACACCTAACGAAACATGATTTTTACTATTTAAAAACATTTTATCATTATCTAATTGAGATAAGTGTATTTATCTAATAAAGATAATTGCTTTATTAATGACTGAAAACTAAAATAAATGAACACATTTAGAAGTTTATTTCCATAGTGCTATTATTCCAGCAAGCACACTTTCATCTCTTTGAATGTAAATGTTTTCTCATAAATTTAAATTTAACAGAAAAGTGTTTTCTTACCTAACAGACATTATCTTTAATTTGAAAAATATAGGCAGATATATCCAGCTAAACCAAGTGTATATACAGAAGCCAACAGATCTGCTGAAAGAAATATAAGGTACAGTGATCTATTCTGGTATCTCTATATTTATATTTATTTAACTGTATAAATGACAAAGTATGCTTTATTAGAATACTAAAACATACATAAAATTAATAAAACAGACAAAATCATTTTTTCCAGCTAACTTCAATAGTGGGTAATAAATAATTTTATATGTACTTTATTCCTTTTATTGCTATTTCTAAGTATTACATTAAGAACAACCAAAATTCCCTGAATATGATAACAGAATAAGATCAGACCCCTTAAGACAGGAAAATCTCTCTTTATTCCCAACACTTGTCCCAGAGTCTATGACATAGCTGGTGTTGATATGTAAGGGAATAGGTGGAAATACAGTCATCTGCTTGAACGTCTACAAAACCTTTGCTTGGAATTGGCTGTATGATAAGGTCACTGAGCTTCTCCTGCACCATCAGTAAAAGGCTTACAAATTGTATTGATGCTTTTGAGTAAGATTTCTCCATGACAGTCCTGGTTTATACCTATTGTCTTAAACATCCCATCTAGTTTAGTATTTGTTTTAGATGTATCTTTATTTATTTATTTGAAAAAATACTATTTTTGAAATTAGTTTTTGAACAATGTTATAAGTCAACCAATATGATAAACCAGTTTTTTTTTTTATGGTAAAAAACACAGCAGTAATTTACCATCTTGTGCATGTAGGATAAGTCGCTTCAGTTGTGTCTGACTCTTGGTGACCCCATGGACTGTAGCCCTCCAGGTTCCTCTGTCCATGGGCTTCTCCAGGCAAGAATACTGGAGTGGGTTGCCATTCCCTTCTCCAGGGGATCTTCCCGACCCAGGTTATCAAACCTATGTCTCTTATGTCTACCTGTTTGGCAGGCGAGTTCTTTACCACTAGAGCCACTTGGGAAGCCCATCTTTATTTACCATCTTAACCATTATAATAAATCTTTATTTCAAACAATTTTTTTAACTGAAAACATTTTTCAAAGTGCAAAACTTTATGTATTTTTTTTTCTTTATTATCCCCTGTGACTCTTAGACTTATGTCATATAGATACCTTACCTTTTTGGGGAGTACCTTGTACCTACTGACATAAGGTACAGTTGTATCTCAGCATTTTCTACAGTATGTCCCATGTGCCACAAGATATCAATGAATGTTCTGGGAAAGAGGCATTTAAAGGACAACACATTTAGGAAACACAGGAAAATAGATTTCTCGATCATGAATTTCCAGAGCCTTCAGTGTGCGTATATGTAACATTCCAAATCTCTAAAAGTCAGTTATGTTTCCTCAGTTTACTTGACTACAAAATTCTTTCTTCATGGAACTCTGTTAACTTTCTATACAGTATTGTTTATGAAACACAGTTCTCAATTCAGGTAAACCTAAAATCATTTCTTTTCATGACCTGGAGATTAAAGTCCATTACATGTCAGGTGATTCCACATACCTTACAGTTTTAAATGTACTTTTTTTCCCTTTGGAAGCCTAAGAAAACAGATACTTTCACCTCATATAAGGGGTTAATTGATCTTCTGAATATGTTGCTCAATGTTCCTTGAAAACTGAAACTGTTAGTCGCTCAGTCGTGTCCGACTCTTTGCGACCCCATGAGTGGTAGCCTGCCACACTCTTCTGTCCATGGGATTCTGCAGGCAAGAATACGGAGCGGGTTCCCTTCTCCAGGGGATCTTCCCCACCCAGGGATAGAATCCAGGTCTCCTGCATTGGCATGTGGATTCTTTACCATCTAAGCCACCAGGGAAGCCCAAGGATGTATACTCAGTGTCATTATAATGTTATGTATAATGTATGCTAAGTGACATTATAATGTTCTCCAGTTGATAGAAAAACTTCTGAACATACTCTGTTTATTTGTGCAATTAATTGAATTTCTCCCCCATATCCTTTTTAAGTACGTAACTTGCACATAGCTGATACACGTCTTAAGGAGAAACTGTAATTATTTCAGTGAGCACTAGGTGGCAGAGGCAATGCCCGGGTGGAGTGACCAGCGTGCACGTGTGCGCGTGTGTGAGAGCTGTGAGCTGATGGGATAGGCTGTTGATATTCAATTAAAGTCAGTAACTTCTGATAACTTATGGACTTTTGCTTTCTTCACTGAACACAGATACTTTAATTCCTTTAAGCATAGCTCAGTTGTCATTGACTTGAGTTTATTTTTCATTGTTTGAAGGAGTCAGGATCTGGAGAACATTGTCAAAGTGGCCACTTCGCTTCAGAAAGCTAACAAGGGGTGAGCGCTCAAGAGGTTTTGAACTTGCATTTTTCTTCTCTCTCTGTTTCAAAAATACTTAGCCAGTACCTTTAAATCTTCCAAATATAAACGAAATCCTGATGCTGCTTATTATATATAATTTGAAGGAAGGAAGAAAGAGTCAGTCTCTAGATTAGTGTTCCTGAGAAATGGGTGATACTGACACTGACGGACACTCTTCTCTTTCTGCTTTCTCTTCTGTGGAGTGATGCTCATGGTGGTGACCCTGTTCCAAACCTCCAGTCGTTTATTTGTGTTCTGACCCGGATCTGTGCTTATCCATCTCCCCAGCACCCCCATATAGAATGCCCTAGGTTATTTTCAACTTCCTCCCCAAATGTGGTATTTCCTGTCTTCTCTGTGTTCTCTCATTCAGGCAAGCTCACCTTTCTGGAATTGATTCTTCCATTTGACCCCTCTATGTAGTATCAGGCATGTATGGATTAAATGTCTAAAGGGCCCTGCACACCCCCATGGTCTCACCCAGTTCAAACCCTCATTGGTTCCATCACAGGTTATCAGAGTAGCGATTCAAACTGACTGACACTCCTCCAGTCTCTTCTCCCACTAGACCATTACTACCCATCACTGCTGGAGTTTTCTTTCTATGATTCTGCTTGAAAAATCACTCCACTTGGCTTCCCATGGCCTAGTCAATTGCATATAACTTCATGCAATGCCTTTGTTAACCTGGCTCTGACCTAACATTCCTTAGCAATTTTGGACTTCACCAGTTCCATTTATCCTACATTCAATACCAAATTAAACCACTTCCTTTCTGAAGTTTCCAGAGCCTCTGCCTTTGTTTCATGAGGCCTTTTCCAGCCTCAAGGCCATTGTATCAATACATTCAAGTTCTACCCATTTTTCAAGATCCAGATCAGACACCAACACCTCTGTGAGGTCTTTTCCAAGTGAGTGACCCAGTGAGATGTGACTTCTGCCTCCTTAAGTGATTAGAGTCCTATTATTCAAGTTACATAGCAGCTAATCATATTTAGTATTGTTTTGTGGTATTTATGTAAATGTCTCCTCTTCTTTGTTATCTCTTTAATCTCCTAGAGCAGATATTTTGTCTTTCTCACCATCTGTCATCTGCAAAGTCTAACACAATGCTTTGTGCAAAGCAGAAATGTTTATATAGTGGATAGTGGTAAGACAATGCTGAACAGTGAGAAAACCTTGGGTATAAACATTCCGTGGTTTAATCCTGTGCCTACAGAATTGTTTTCCTTGTTCAGTGGAAGTTAGCAGTGCTAAGAGGGTTGTTAGGATTGCCAGCTCAAAGACCTGAAGAGAAGTCACAGAAGTGACGGTGAGCTCTTGTCTGCAACTCATGGACAGAGTCTAAAGTTGGACAGAGACAGTGGAAAGTATCCTAAATTTTTCATTTTCATTTCTTCCATTGTTTAAGTGTCTAGACTTCTCATTTATTTATTTTTGTTTGAAGTAATATTTTTACGGGGATTGAACAGTTTTTTTGGACTGGATAATTTTTTTTTCTTTTTTTAAATTTAAATTTATTTATTTTAATTGGAGGCTAATTACTTTACAATATTGTATTGGTTCTGCCACACATCAACATGAATCCACCACGGACATACACGTGTTCCCCATCCTGAACCCCCCTCCCTCCTCCCTCCCAATACCATCCCTCCGGGTTTGACAGCTGTTTAAGGGAGAGGTAGGTGAGTAAATGCCGAAGGGCAATTACGGTTTGGCACCAGTCAAACAAAAACAGTGAAAGCTTCAGATGGATTAGCTTTCCTGTCCCCTCTTCCTCACCAGGATACACAAATTCCACAGCCAGACACGTTCTTCACAGGGAGAGGCTGCTACTTTGACGGGGACCAGGGGAAATGTCTGATGCTCTGGGCTATATGTAGGGACTCAATATAGCTTTTATTTTTATCTGAGTTGCTTTGTAATACTCCTTTGGGAAATGGACTGTTACTCCTATCTGACTAAGAGCATTTAATTTATTGCAAATGTAGTGGTGAAACTTAATATCCAAGCTTTCATCAACTTGATGCCGTTTTTAAAGCTCAGCTTCTTCATTCACAACGCAGTCCCCATTTTACTTAATTTCCCACAGAGTGTCTTTTCATGATCTATGCTAACTTTCTTGTGGAACTCCAAATCCTGATAATCTCATCTTTGTGACTCACCAGTCAGAAAGGTTTGGAGCAAAAATGTATAGAGCTTGCTGTTTCCCTAGGGGATGTGGAACAGATTTGTAGCCTCAGAGCTGGAAGGTAGAATTTCAAATAAGAGATGACAATATAGCCTTGTGTTAGGGTCTGGGTAACATTTGTCCCATGCAAGGATAGAACATTAATCCATTTTTTGTCAGGATCAGCAACTTTCACATTTCTATATTTATTCTCAGCCTTTGACTCTACCATTGAATACGCAATATTACTTGAAAGGATTCATCTCTGTGATGGCCGTTGTTGAATAAGTTTTTCAGGTCCCTGCGAGGACCATCCCAGTAACTGTTCTGGTGATCTGCTGGTGATCTGCTGTACCAGGCATCTCCAAGCACATTAGTGACTCAGTGACTATACCTCTCTAGAGCTGAGCCAAAGTCTTGGTGCCTCTAAATTCAGTTTAAAAAATAAATATAGTGAGCATTTTAAAAATGAAAACATTAATATTGACTGGGAACTGTTTAGTATAATTGCCAAAATTAATTGAGAGTTTATGACGTGCTAGGCATCACACTAATCACTTTCTATTCATTAATTTATTGGTTCTTTTCTGAGGTGGGGAAGATTAGTATTCTTACTTTGCAACTGAATAATTGAGGGAGCAAGAGGTTAGACAACTCACCCAGAGTCACCAAGTAATAAGAAGTAAAGCCTGGGTTGGAAGCCAAGTATCCCTGACTTGGGAACCTGAATGTCTAACTACCTACTTACTTGGCCTCCTGGTCTACACCAGTGATGACTCAAGAAGAAAGAGAAACATTGAGGAAGTGTGGAAAGTGTGTGATTCTAGAGCAGGAAGAAGAGAGAACCAAGATTTATGAACTGGAAAACTGGATGAAGAAGGCAAGAGAAATGAGGGTGAAGTGGGTGGATAGAAGGGATGAGGGGAGGAGGTTCTGTGAGGAGCAAACTGGAAGGAAAAATCACTCCAGTCACCTTCTTCGGGGAGAGGGCTGAGCTAAGGAATATTCCAGAACCCAGGGGTTTGGCTTAAACAGGTAGCTCCTGAAGAAGCAGCCAATAGACTTCACAGTTCTCAAATACAAAAACAGGAAAGCAAATCTAGCTGACCTGGAATGAGAGAGAGTAGAATTCAAGAAAGAGACCAGACTTACTGATAAACAAGTGTTTTCCAAAATTTTCTCTGTGCAAGCACATTATGCAAAGATAGAATCTATAATAAGTCAACATATCTGTATTTTTTGATGCAATTTGACCTTGTGTTAAGCATCTACTGTGTGAAAAACTCTGGAGTAAGCACTGAAAGGATCCAATATAAAGCTGATCTAAATTTTAAGTGGTGTAGGAATGTGTGTAGTGTCTGTGTTTGTCTCTATGTACACTCACACTCATATATGTAGAAGCAAGGAGACAATTGTGTGACTATTATTGGGTTGGGCAAAAAGTTTGGTTAGTGAATATGTTATTCAATAAAATTCTTGGTGAATTTGAAAAACACGTCTTATTTTTACTTTAAGCAAACTTTTGGCCAACCTAATATATTACAAAGTATAGCAAGGTAAGTACCATAAAGGAGATATAAAAACCCCAAACACTGCAAGACTTCCAAAAATGCAGGGATCTCTATTCACATAAAAGACTGGGAAAGATTTGTTGCAGAAAGGTCTGTCTGAGGAGAGCTTTGGAAGATAGACATGTTTTTCATGGATGATGAAGGTAGGATGTTTGTTGAACTTCAGACAACTCAGAAATAGTTGTTTTAAGCTGAATCTGTCCCTGACTTTTACTGATGGGAGATATTCTTTCTCTTCCCAAAGTGAAGAACTGGATAATCTCATCAAAATGAACAAAAGTTTGAATAGGTAAGATCTTTTTTTTTTTTTACTTTATTACTGAATTCCGTTTGGTACTTTTCAATAGTTTTGAGCACGAGGACCCATATCCTGGGCTAGTGAAAAGTGTCCTACAAATCTTGAACAAAAAGCTTGCAGAAATCTTCATTTCATCATTGTTACAAATGGTTATTACAATTTAAAGGTACTAATATTAAAGTGTCATTGATTTTCATACACCATTGTTTAGTAAAGCAGTTATAAAAATAAACACATTTATCTTCCTGAAATTCTATTATCTTCGTATGTAAATAGCTTCATTTGGTCACTGAATGCTTTTAGTTTAATCACTACAAAACCTACTCATTTTCTTAGTTAATATTACCTGCATATTTTGAATCATTTGTAACTGCATGATTTAAAGATCTTATTAATTGAAGCTTGAAGTGCAATTTTAGTTCTCTCTCTGTTACTTGGCCCACTAATGGACAAAAAAGTAGATACCAGAGTGAAGGAGAAACAAAGCAAATGTCAAATGAGTTCACAGATCTGATGATAAAGAGATGTGATTTTTCATGCCCTGTGTTGACAAAAATGATCTATTAATAAATGACTACCAACGACTCACTTGGAAGGAAAGTTATGACCAACCTAGACAGCATATTAAAAAGCAGAGACATTACTTTGCCAACAAAGATCCGTCTAGTCAGGCTATGGTCTTTCCAGTTGTCATGTATGGATGTGAGAGTTGGACTATAAAGAAAGCTGACCACCACAGAATTGATGCTTTTGAACTGTGGTGTTGGAGAAGACTCTTGAGAGTCCCTTGGACTGCAAGGAGATCCAGCCAGTCCATCCTAAAGGAGATCAGTCCTGAGTGTTCATTGGAAGGACTGATGCTGAAGCTGAAACTCCAATACTTTGGACACATGATGTGAAGAGCTGACTCATTGGAAAAGACCTTGATGCTGGGAAAGATTGAGGGCAGGAGGAGAAAGGGACGACAGAAGATGAGATGGTTAGATGGCATCACCGACTCGATGGACATGGGTTTGGGTGGACTCCGGGAGTTGGTGATGGACAGGGAGGCCTGGCATGCCGTGGTTCATGGGGTCACAAAGAGCTGGACAAGGCTGAGCAACTGAACTGAACTGAACCAATGACTCACTACGATTTGCTGCTTTTCAGGTTTTGGTTTTTTTTTTTTAATTTGCTGCTGCTGCTGCTGCTAAGTCGCTTCAGTCGTGTCTGACTCTTTGCGACCCCATAGACGGCAGCCCACCAGGCTTCCTCGTCCAGGGGATTCTCCAAGCAAGAACACTGAAGTGGGTTGCCATTTCCTTCTCCATTTTTTTTTTTTAATTTACAGAGGAGGTATTAGACCAGGAATCAGACTCCACAGTCTGATGAGGCCAGGCAGGTAGAGATGCATGAAGGGAGCTGGCTCTGAAACACGAAGGGAGTGCCTGTCCCGGATACCTGGGTGTTTCTCAGCTCCAGTTGCAATGTGAGAATTGAGCCCAGAGTTGCAGGACACTTTCAGGAGATCCCGAAACTCCAGGCGTCCACATGTCATGGCCAGCTTTGGAAATATTGGCTCATATTAAAAAAGAATAACACTTCTTGAATGCAAACAATGCAAACAATGGACTTATTACAGCTTGAGGCTCCCCAGTATGTATCTTCTTTTCTTTTCTCCAAGGTCCCCTGCAATTTAATATTTGAGTCTAGGAAAAAAAATCTCTTTGGAATAAAGTGATTTCAGGAATCATGGCTCATCTTTTCCCAAACAACTTCTGTTTCCTGCCTCAGATATAAACTGATCTTTGCTTATATGAGTTAAGTATCCATCATTAATAGTGACAAGGTTTTTTACTCAATTCTTTTAAAGAAATCAAGGTCTCGATGGTCTCTTCAGAGCAAATCTTAAGTCAGAATTAACAGAGAAAAGGTAAGTGCATCTGTCTCTAACCTGAAGATATTATCTCCCAGATTGCTTGTTTTATTCTTTCAGACATTAGCTGGAAGGGAGTTATCTTCCCTGGCATAAAAATGTGCTAACAGATGGGGCGGTGCACTCAGTATTGTACATTTAGTTCAGACATGATTGCCCAGAAGGATTTCTGCTGCTCTATTCAGTAAATGAGCAGTTCATGAAATTTTTTTACTGTATTTGACCTTTCAAGATAACACATAATTTTTTTTCAATATGCAGTCTCTTATTTTAATTTCTTTGTATTTTTTAGAGCCAAAAGCCTTGAAAATCTCATCTTTGTGAATACCCGGACAGATAAAAATAGCAAAGGGTAAGATGTGATTGAGACTCTTACAGCCTCTTTTGATTGATTTGTAAACTGTGTGCCATTTCCTGGGGGGAGACCTTCTGCTCAAGACAAGAGTCAGACAGGCTGGTGGAACAGACCCTTGATCAGGGTCAGGAGATGGAGGGGAGAGTGTCTTGGTGCTACCTCTGTCACTAGGATCAATCAGGGTGACCCTGGACAAGTGGCCTCTGTTTCCTCAATCCATAAAATGAAGGTATGATCTAAATAGATGGTCTCCAAGTTCCCCTTTACATCTAAAAGTGAAAGAAGGCAAACAGATCACTAGAAGTAGTGGACAATAGGCTGGTTTAATGGGCTAAATATATTCACTATAACACATTTTGATGCCAGTAGTATAGCCCCTCACCCCTGAAGTCTTTACCAGGGACTAAAGCATTTTTCAGTTGGAATATTGGTTGACTCACTTCATTTGTCTATCACTCAGATGCACTCGTAAACATCTCAAGGTCAAAAGCCATGCTTTTATTGACTTTGTATCATAAAAAGTGTTAATTAATGGTCAGTAACTGAACATTTAAAGAAGTTGACTTACAATTCTAGACTGACACTGATATACTAGAAAATGAATTACTACTGATATTATTTTTCATGTTGAAAGCTATCAAACTTTTGACAGTTTCATTAAAGAAAATCCCAGAACAATCAAGAATTGCATACGGCTAAAGGTATATGAGGTCTCCACTGCTTTTTCCCCAGATAGGCTATTTTTACCTGGTATTTGGTTAGTCATTAGATTTGCCTTTCTAACATGATGGTTTCTATTGTCCTGGTTATCTTTAAAAACCATTAATCTGTGCCAATCTGTGCACAGGCAGATATTCTAGCTTAGCAGTATGCCTTCTTAACCCTCTCTAATGTAGAACACCAAACAAAGTCTACATAGTAAAAAGTGTTGATAATCACCCCCTCTATCCAGACATCAAATAATTAACAACTTATTAGCATAGTATGAGGAGAAGGCAATGGCACCCTACTCCAGTACTCTTGCCTGGAAAATCCCATGGATGGAGGAGCCTGGTGGGCTGCAGTCCATGGGGTCGCTAAGAGTCAGACATGACTGAGCGACTTCACTTTCACTTTTCACTTTCATGCATTGGAGAAGGAAATGGCAACCCACTCCAGTGTTCTTGCCTGGAGAATCCCAGGGACGGGGGAGCCTGGTGGACTGCCGTCTATGGGGTCACACAGAGTCAGACATGACTGAACTGACTTAGCGAGTATAGTATGAATGTGCGTCCTAATGTGATGGGGCTCCCTTTTTACATGTTAGCTTTTTACACCTCATTAGAAATGGAAAAAAATTTAAAAAAAATAAAAAAGAAATGGAGTGTTACCGTTTCCTCTGTCACAGATGAGGAATGTGTGCATACTCTATTTCATTTGTTTTCAAATAGAAAACAGATGAAGTGAGAAAGCAGTCAATTCTCTATAAGTGGTTATATGAGTTTTAGAGGAGAAGATAAGATTTCAGATTTTTTAAGAAATGAAATTTGGAAAGTTCCATTAAAATGGTGGAAATCAGGAAACAGAAGATGAGTATCACAAATCAATCATTGTATGGGCTAGGGAATAGGAGAAAAGGGAATGATTTGCGATCTCAGATAACTTGATAGTGACTGGGTTTTGATGTGGAAAAGACAGCTCTCAATGGTGTAGTAGGGGCAGGCATAGTTCCTTTTACTTCTTCTCTCCTTCTTATTTATACAGAAAGAAAACCTCAGATGTCAACAGTCTTATCACAGTGAAAGACAGAGACAGATGAAAATAGCATTGAACAATCGGGGGATTTAGAGAGATTAGCTTTCATTTTCCCTGTTTTAAGCTATCAGCCTGTGAAAGTTTTATTGGTTATGACCAACTCATATAAAGTACTGGAGTCATCATAGAGTTATTTCTACTTTTCCAAGGTTTCTTTTTATTAAAGATGACTTTTCTAAATCTTCAAAGTGTTTAGATTCAAAATGTTGATCCTCTAATTTCCACCCTTGATATGAATGATTTTCATGTTTAAGGCAGATAATATCTCAACACATGTATTAAAGTTAGCTTCTCACCAACCCACCCTCGAAGGATATAGAAAGCAAAAGTTGAAATGTGGAAAAAACTTTTAAATTAAGTTAATCATGACTGAGTCATGGTTGGGTCCTCCCTATAGGAGAGTTAGCATATCAGCATTTGGCATTAGAAGAGCCGCTTGAATTAAATATTTCTAAAGACTTCTGATGTTTTAGGTACTGTAACATCTTACTCCTATTGTGAGAAATCTGCTGTTGAATTTCTCTCTTTCTCTCTCCACTGCTCTGCTCTCTCCACCCCCTCCAATGTTGTAAAGAAACCAAGGCCTTGGAAGTCTTATTAAAGTTAATCAAAGGGCTGACAAAATCGAGAAAGGGTAAGTAAAGCTTCTAATGTGATGGGGCTCCCTTTTTTCATGCTAGCTTTTTACACCTCATTAGAAACGGAGTGTTATGGTTTCCTCTGTCACAGATGAGCTGTTGCACTTTGGGGTCTGGCAGAGAGAGGAAGTAAGGAATATGATGAATCCTGTTTCCATAAGACCACATGCTTGAGTTGCACTAATGTGCAGGAAAGCCTGTTACTCTATATTTTCTTAAATAACTTAGAAATGAGACAAATTTTCTATTTAAATTGAGACATATAAAGGACAAAAAGCAAAGTGAAAAGTGTGTTGGTACAGTTTTTGTTTTTGTTTTAATTTATTTGGTTGTCTTGGGTCTTAGCTGCATGAGAGATCTAGTTCCCAGACCAGGGATTGAACCTGGGCCTCCTGCATTAAGAGTGCAGAATCTTAACCACTGGACCCCCAGGGAAGTCCTGGTGAAGCTTTTTAAACTGTGGAAATTAATAAAGATAAGCTAAGGAAAAACTACATCACAATTTCTCCCGTCAGTTGGCCCTGGAAACATCTGACACCCTTTCAGAGACGTTCTTCTTTATACAGTTTTCAGAAAACTGAATGAAACATAACTGATACAGGTTTTCATGTTTTTCCCAAAGAAGCCAAGATCTCAAAGAGGTTATTAAAGCAAATGCCACGACAGATCAGACAAGCAGAGGGTGAGATCAGCTTTTATGTTTCTGAATCTTGGTTATTTTCTCCTGGGTTAGCTGTGTGATTTTCTCAGCCCATTGAAGGGGGACATATCTTTGAGTCTGGCTCCTCTCCTCTGTGTCTGAACCCTATTGCCCCGAGCTTTACCTTGGAGAGTCTATAGTACATTCTATCTTAATTAAATTTTGTAGCCCAATAGAATCCTAGAGATTAAGTTAACTTTTTATTGATAAGTTTTGTAACAAAAATGAATTTAATACTAGTATAATAATTTTCTCCCAAAGCTTGAATTAACCATCAATAATGTGGAATGTTGTATATTAAAAAATACTATGGGAATACTTTGAAACTGATCTAATTTTCTTTTTTTTAAGAAGTAAAGACCTTGATAGCATTATCAAAGTGAATCCCAAAGAAAGTGCAAACACCACTGGGTAAGACATACTAGTGTCTTTAAATCTGATTTCTGTAAGTGACAATAAGATAAAATGAGTTGGCATTTTAATTTCAGAAACATGTTTTACTAACATGGAATTGGATAATAATCAGGGGCTACATGACCTTTAACTGTCTGACTCTTTGTGACCCCATGGACTGTAGCCTGCCAGGCTCCTCTGTCCATGGGATTCTCCAGGGGAGAATACTGGAGTGGGTTGTCATTTCCTTCTCCAGGGGATCTTCCCAACTCAGAGAGTGAACCTGGGTCTCCTGCATTGCAGGAAGATTCTTTACCATCTGAGCCACAGGGAAGCACAAAGATAAAATGATTTAGCACTTTAATTTCAGAAACATGTTTTACTAGCATGGAATTGGGTAAGAATGATGGGTCACTTGACCTTTCCTCCTTGCTCCCCATAAAATTGCTTATTTTTGAAGAATTGTCCCAATGTTTGATAGGAAGTTGCCTTTTCTCCCAGATTTTGGTTTGGCTTTAGAGGTGAGTTATTGAATTGAATTCCTCTGTGTCTAAAGAAAGTACGATCTTGACATTTTAAAAGTGAGTTTTTAAAATGGCAAAGGTAACCAAGAGTGAGGTTTGACTAAAACTCATGACATCAACTTCTCTAAGGATGGTGTCTCAGAAGGCAGGCTAAGAGAGGCGCTGGGCAGGTGCATACACTGTGAGTAAGAGCCTCTCATCCTGGCCTTGCTCAGAGCTGGGTCCACAAGGCAGCAGGGCCCAGTCACAGTACTCCTGCCATCTCCTATGCCCACTTTGGATTTGGGCTATGCCTTTCTGATATTTCTCAGTGCCTTTTAATGGAGGAAGCATGCATCTCCCCAAGAAGTGAGTCATTTATTTTCCTACCATGTTAAGGCCTTTTCTTGCTCTTATAATTTACCATAATCTAATTATGGGCTTCCTTGTTGGCTCAGCAGTAAAGAACCTGTCCGTAATGCAGGAGACTTGGGTTCCATCCCTGGGTTTGGAAGATCCCCTGGAAAAGGGAACGGCTATCCACTCCAGTATTCTTGCCTAGAGAATCCCATGGACAGAAGAGTCTGTTGGGCTACAGTCCATGGGGTTACAAAGAGTTGGACATGACTGAGCAACTGACACACACACACAATCTAATTATATTCTAAAAGGCTTGATTTGGGGGAGTGCTTGCATTTACATGAAGACATCTATTTTTCTTATTATTTTTAATACTGTAAAACTATTATTTATATTATTACTGTCATCTAAAAATAGAACAGGCAATTATATCTGATTTATTAGATGGAAATTTACATTATATCTGGATCCAGTATAGAACTTTATCTATTAATAGCTTACATTACTTCAGTGCCACTCATCTGGGATATTCAAACAAGATGTATCTGAGGGCAAAGTTGATTTTGTTAAATAGCAAGTCATTTAATGTATACATACACATTTTGAGAATAGAACAGAAAAATGCTAAGTTTCTTGTTGATAAATTAAGAAACTTAAATGGTTTTTAGCTCAGGATGTGAGAGAAGAGTTTTAATTTGCATTTAGAGCTTTAAAAATGACATTGTTAGAGAATGTGTATATTTTATCACTTCTTAATTTTTCCAAGCATTGTTCACTTGATTGGTGTTTTATTTTAATGACATTCATTAAAACTCATTTCCTTACTCAAAGGAAGCAAGATCTCAATGGGCTTATTAAAGTAAATCCTGAAACAAATAAAAATATTAAGAGGTAAGTAATTTAAAGCTTTTCATTTCTCCTTTGACATTTATAAACTCACTGGAATTCTGATACTTGTATTCAGGAGAGCAAATTGGAATTCAAACCAAACTGAACTATTTTTTCCCAAATACATCATATTAAGCAATTCTGTATGACTGATACACAGAAGTGACCTCTTGCATTTTATTCTCAGGGGACATCTGCTATAAGGTAGCTTTTGAGAAATTTAATGGGAACTTGACTACCTTTATCTAGCATTTATTTCTTTGTGTGTGTGTGTGTGTGTGTGTCTTTGTGTGTGTGTGAGCATGTATGTGTATGTACAATGTAAATAGTCATGTCATGTATACACACTCTATATTTAGAATGGATAATCATCAAGGGCCTACTGTATACCACAGGGAACTCTGCTCCATGTTATGTGGCAGCCTGGATGGGAGAGAAGGTTGAGCAAGAAGGGATACATGTATATGTATGTTGACTCCTTTTACTGTCTTCTTGAAACTGTCACAACACTGTTAATTGGGTATATTCCAATATAAAATAAATAAAAAGTTTTTAAAAATATACTTTAAGTGAATTTTATTTATTAAAGATATAAAAAAATGTGTTATGTATAAATGTATGTATGTAGATATAAGTGTGTTGATATGTGTATGAGTGTGTATTAATCAGGATTCTCCAAAGAAACAAAACAGTAGAATATACAGTAGAAATACAGTAGGATATACAGGTAGAAAGATTTATTATAAGGAATTAGCACATACTCTTATGGATGCTGAGAGTTCCCAGGATCTATTGTTTGCAAGCTGGAGACCCAACTGGTTGTGTAGTTCCAGTTCCAGTTTGAAGGCCTTAGACCAGGAGAGCCCATGTTTAAGCTTCAGTTCAAGGGCAAGAGAAGAGCAATGTTTTAGGTCAAGCACTCAGGCAGGTAAAGTCTCTTCTTACCTCAGCCTTTTTGTTCTATTCAGTCTTTCAGCTGAATAGCCATGGCCCACCCATGTTGGGGATGGCCATCTGCTTTACTCAGTCTACAGATTCGGATGTTAAGCTCATCCCCAAACTCCCTCACAGCACACCTGGAATAAACTTGACCAAATATCTGGGCACCCTGTGGTCAAGCTGACATGTGAAATTAACCATCACAGTGTGGATATGAAAGTAACAGTGTTAGTTTCTCAGCCATGTGACTCTCTGCAATCCCACGGACTGTAGCCCACCAGATTACTCTGTCCTTGGAATTCTCCAGGCAAGAATACTGGAGTGGATACCACTCCCTTCTGGGGAATCTTCCCAACCTAGGGATCAAACCCAGGTCTCCTGTGTTGAAGGCAGATTATTTACCATCTGAACCACCAGGAAAGCCCATCACAATGTGTGTATATATATATATATATATGTATATGTGTGTATATAAGCAGTATGTGTGTATAAGTGTACATGTGTGTATGCATAGTGTATATAAATAAATGTATTCTATGGGTGTGTAAATAGTGTGTGTGAATGTGTTTATGTACAGATAGTGTGTGCATGTATACTATATTTGTGTGCAGTGTACATATATGTATGTTTGGTAATGTATGTTTAAAGATGAAGAGGTTAACAAAGTGTACTTTGTAAAAGAATTGCCCTAACCATGAATTGCCAAGGAAATCTGGAAAGCTTATGTCCTCTTGCTTTTTTTTTATTTTTTAAAAGACAGATGGAACATATCTGAAACTGAGCTTGTTGTCATGTTGCTGAGAAGCGTACCAAGTAATTCCTTGTGGTTTCTTTTGAACCTCTTTCCATTCCGTTCACTCAGTACATGATATTATGAGTTGATTCTAAAATGTGGCACTAATGCCTGCAGGCCCCGTCAGAGCCAGGGCCCGGCTGGCTGAAAGCTGGTGTGCATTGTCAGGCCGTCCTGTCTCAGCAGTGCTGGTGTGGTTGTAGACCCAGTGATCCGTTGTGTTACAGACATGCAGTTTTTTGCAGCCAATAAACTGAGAAGAAAGCACTGATTTCCCTGGTTACCTAGGTGTTTCTGGGAGGGAGCTTGAGGCAGTGAAAGGGAGCAGGGAGTCTAAAGGATCAGGGTTCAAATCCTGGCTGTGTCACTTGCTCCTGCTTCAGTTTAGAGATCATGATGCTATCACACTTGGCACATCGGAGATACAAATGATAAACAGCAATAATAAAGATTCACATGAATTATGTTTTCTTAATGATTTAGATGGAGCTTCCCTGGTGGCTCAGCGGTAAAAAATCTGCCTGCCAGTGCAGGAAATGTAGGTTTGATCTCTAGGTCGGAAATATCCACCAGAGAAGGAAATGGCAATCCACTCCAGTTTTCTTGCCTGGAGAATTCCAGGGACAGAGAGCCCCGGTAGCCTACAGTCCATGGGGTAGCAAAGAGTTGGACATGACTTTGTGACTAAACGACAACAATAATTTAGGTACTTTCAAATACTTAATTTACTTTGACTCTACAAGAAAAATTTATGTTTTACCTTTATAATTTTTGTTAGAGTATTTCAAATCATTACCTATTGTTTTTCATAGGTTGAGGGGTGTGTGTGTGTGTGTATGTGTTTGCCTATGTGTACACATGCACACAGACACAAATATATGCATTCACATGTGTATACTTGTGTGTGCATACGTGTGTGTCTACATGTGTGAATGCATGAGTGTATGCATGTATGTGCAGACATACGTGTGATTGTATACATCTGCACAAATGCTTGTGTGTGCCTGAATATATGCGTGAGTATATCCATGTGCTTTTGTGTGTATATGAGTACCTATGTGCACGATTGTGTATGTGTGTGTACTTGTGTGTATTTGTGTAAGAGTGTTGCAGTCTTTGTGTCTATTCGTGTATTTGTATGTGTGTGCTTCCTGGGAGCTTTAAGGGCAGTAGTCTTCTTTTTTTCCTTTCACCACGCATCATTAAACTCTGCGGCTCTCTTAATAAGATTGTCTCCCTCCCTTATTAAAAAACTTTCAAAGTTCTCTTAATTCAGGTGCAGTTAAGTTCTAAACTTGAGCAATGGCCTTTCACACGTTCAGTAAAGTCCAGCCAAACTTACCACTTTTCTATCCAGCCTCATTCCTGCCTTAACACTTCTGTGACTGCCATTCCCATTTGGGTAGCTCTATTCCCAAATTGTTACCTTCTCAAAGAGACTGTTTCTAACCATTGAATATAATTACACCACCACGCCCTTCTCCAAACCTAGCATCACGGGCACCAGGCACTGATTTTAATATCATATGTTATTATCTAGAATTGTAGCATTCATTTACATGTTTGATTGGATATAGCCTGCCTCTCACCAAGTTAGAATGGAAGCTTCTTTTTAAAATTTATTGATTTTAATTTATTATTTTTGACTGCACTGGGTCTTTGTTGCTGCCTGTGAGCTTTCTCTAGTTGCAGTGAGTGGGGCCTGCCCTCCAGTTGCAGTGCATGGGTGTCTCTTTATGGTGGCTTCTCTTGTTGTGGAACACTGGCTATAGGGCATGTGGGCTTTAGTTCTTGTGGCTTGTGGGCTCTAGAGCGCCAAACTCTAGTAATTGTGGTGTCCTTAGTTGCCTGCAGCATGTAGGATCTTCCTAGACCAGGGATGGAAATAGTATCCCCTGCATTGGCAGGCAGATTCTTAACCACTGGACCACCAGGAAGTCCTGGAATGGACGTTTCTTTAGGGTTAAGCCTGTCTGTATTGGTCATAGCTATCCCAGCACTTGGGGCCATGGTAGGCTTTCCGTAACTGTTTGTGGATTGAAAGACTGCATAAGTATTGAAGAGATATACACTATGAGGCACTGCTTCCCACTGTGGAGTTCAAAATATTATTTTCCATTACTACTTTAACTAGCACATTCTTCTTTATTGAGTTTATGAACGTTAAAATTTAGACAACCCTCTGTGTGCTTTATTCAAAATAAAGAGATCAAGGTCTCCAACAGAACCAACACAAATATTACAAGGGAGGAGTTGTAATGCTTAATGCTGTGGGATTTCTTCTTGAGTACTCAAATGAGTACTACTGTTTCTAGTACTTAGAAACAGAATCCTGGGAATATTTTTTTCTCAGTCACTGGCATTCAAATTCCACATATTTTGTTTAGGCAACAAAGGGTTAAAAAAATCACATAGGATATCTGGGGTAGAATAGTTTTTTTTCGGGGTTAACAATTTCATTATTTGCATGAAAAAGGTTCAAACTGTTTATTGCCGCTTTTAGCATGGATGTGCACATTCTCAGACATCTGGAAATAAGGAAGAACTCGAGTCAGCATCTAGCGAGCTGCTTCCAGATATCTGTATCTTTTGATGTTGCATTTACACCACCTTGGAGACTTTATGATCTGATCTTAGCGGGGCCATGGGGCATGGGGTACAGGGTGTAAATGTGCCTTCTGTGGATGATCTTTACCCAAATGGTATCCTCTGTAGATCAGAGGCACGTTGGCTGGCACTGGGAATGTGGAAAACACATGTAGAAGCAACAGGAAAAAGAAAAATTCCATTAAGATCAGAAGCACATATCCTAAAGGGTAACTGTAAAATATTGAGTCATTCTCAGTGACTACATGGTGTTTTACATTACAGTTTTACATTATAACTTACATTTCAAAAGTTGATAGATTTTAATCTTATTGTTTATTGCCAACACAACCAATCAAAGTTTTTAGTTTTAATATACAGTAGGTACAAGCAGGAGATAACAGATTGTATATTATGGACTTTAACAAATTGCTTCTTATTGTTGTTCAGTCGCTGAGTCATGCATGTCTGACTCTTTGCGACCTCATGGACTGCAGCACGCCAGGCTTCCCTGTCCTTCATCATCTCCCGGAGCTTGTTCAAACTCATATCCATTGAGCTGGTGATACCATCCAACCATCTCATCTTCTGTCACCTCCTTCTTCTTCTGCCTTCAATCTTTCCCAGCATCAGGGTCTTTTCCAATGAATTGGCTCTCCACATCAGGTGGCCAAAGTATTGGAGCTTTGGCTTCAGCAGCAGTCCTTCAAATGAATATTCAGGGTACACTTATCTAAATCCAGTGTTTAAATAGAAAACCTGCTAATGGCTGACATTTTACAAAATAAGGGTTCTCCAAAGTTCAAAATTCCCACAGCATGTTGGAAGCTGATGGGTAGAGTTGTGCCTTGTGGATGTTCCAGGAATGTGTACGCAGACTATTACAGAATATGCTTAGTGCACCTGGAAAAGGCTGAGAGATAGCATTCAATGAATCAAAGTAGAGGCCTATCTCAGTATTTGCTAGCGCCTGATGGCTTCAAGATTAAAGTATTGTCTCTCTGAGTCTCAGTGAGTTTCAGAGATGTATAAATCCCCACATACTTCTGTGTGCTTTTAATAATCTTCAGCTCTTTGGCATGATCTCAGTTGTTTACACTGTTTCTGAGTTTTAATGAACAGTTTTATCAACTCGGTTGTAATCTGTTATTAACTTTACCATGTTTTCTGTGTTTTAAAGGGGCCAGAGTCTTGACAATCTCATCCAAGTGACCCCTGAAGTTAACAGAAGTAACCCAAGGTGAGGATTATACCTTATCTTTCTTCCTTCCTATCAATTTGTGCATCAAGTTCTGAATCAGTTTGTGGCTCTCATTAGAGAAGCTGTGTTTAAAAGTGGTTTGGAGTCAAAGTATCTGAATTCCACTACTTATCAGCTGGGTATCTTTGAGCAAGTCCCTTGAATACCAAGCTGAGACTTCTTTAGTTATAAAATGAAGATCATAATATCTGTTCCACATTTGTTGTTTGATTATTATAAAGATCATGTGAAATAATGGATATAGAATCCCTTTAAAGGAAAAAGTGTTTAAATCCAAAAGTGTTTAAATTTCCATTTAAATCCCTTTAAATGGAAATTATTAACAAAACACAGTTTAATTATAGTTATTCCATCAGGTAGAATACTAAATGGGGCTGACAAGGTGAGATTTTCTTTGGGCAAATAGTTCCAGAGATGATCTTTTAAACTCAATCTTGCCCTAGTTTTATGGTTTTATTTTGAGGGTATATAAGAAACTAATAGCAATGAAAGTCAAAAGTTTTACTTTTTTAAGTGAAACATATAGACTGGTATTGATTTTTCTCAAAACTTAATTGTAAAATTCATCTTGAGCACATATATCCTTTAAAGTAATTAGTTTGACTTAATTAGTTGAATAATTTCATTTTTACTTATTATGTTTCTTTTTGTTTAAAGTTCCAAAGACCTGGATAACTTCATCAAAGTGAACCCAAGAACTGGGAAAAGTGTGCAAGGGTAAGATTTAGTACATTCCTCTTTTTTTGTTTCATGTTAACCAATGCTTAAAAACATACTTAAATCATCATTTCAGCAGACTGACACTGCTATAGTATCAGTGTATCAATGGTAGTTCAAGAAAAAACCATGTAACCTGCACCACCTCATAATGTAGGTATTTTGATTCATTAGGTGCTGTGTTTTCCCAGGATGGACAAGTCACCATTTTTTTTTTTCACAATTATGTATCATTTATCTGAAATATCCAGAATGGCAAATCTATTGGCAACCAAGAAAATAAAGTGTTTGGTTGTCAAGGGCTGAGGGAAATGATGGTTTACTGGGTAGAGTCTTTTATATGCAATTATTTTACTTATTTCTTTTTTTAAAACTTTTTGTTTTGTTTTGGGGTATAGCTGATTAACAATGCTGTGATAGTTTCAGGTGGACAGCAAAGGGACTCACCCATTCATATACATGTATCCGTTCTCCCTCAAACTCCCATCCAGGCTATCACATAACATAGAGCAGAGTTCCCTGTTCCAAACAGTAGTGGTCAGCACACTTTTATTGGTTGATTTGTTTATTTTTCTTAAGCAGAGGGATGGCACAAGAGAGAGGAAAGAACATTAGACCAGAGCCCAGAGATGTGGGTCTGGGCATGACTTTGCCCTCACTAACAGTGAGAAATGGGCCTGATCGCAGTCCTGTTTGGACTTCGGTTTTCTCATCCTCACAATGAGGAAATCGGGCCAGATGCTCCCTCGTAACTTCCAATGTCAATTCAGTTAATATTTTCCTATAAGATGGTTGGTATTATGACAAGTGTGCACACTCTGGAGTTAATTACTTAGCTTTCCATTCCAGCCTTGCCATTACAGGCCATGTGGGAAAAACTTCATCTTTGTGGGTCTCAGTTTTTCCTTTTGTGAAATGAAGTGATGATACTTCCTGTTGTTGACCTGAAACAAATAGATTGTCAGATATTTCTCCAGCTAAGACGGATTTGCTCAGATCATCAGAGAATTGTAGTCTGGGGTCTGCAACCATAGGGAGCCACATGCAAGTCCCTGAAGGGGAAGGAAGAACACTTTTATAGAAGGGAGGGGGAAACGGAGCTTGGGAGGACTAAAGTAAACAGAGTTCACAGCTTTTCAATTGGCTGAGTCCTTGCCAGGCAAGAATAGTCTTTCCTCTTACTGCTGACTTCTGCTACTGTCACAGGGCAGGAGAGAGCCCCCATTCTGGTCTCCCAACTCTATTTCATTGAGGTTTCTGTTTATTAATATTTTTATGCTATTTCATAGGGTTGATATGAGCACTGAATCATATAAATCACATAAATCACTTAGCACAGTGCCTGGCACATCATGAATTTTCTGACACCACTAATTATTGTTCATTATTTCTATGTGGTTAGGTTAGCCTACCAGGCTCCTCCATCCATGGGATTTTCCAGGCAGGAGTACTGGAGTGGAGTGCCATTGCCTTCTCCCTATGTGGTTATAGTTGGGTCCAAATATATATTTTCAGAGTCAACAATGAAAACCTCCAATCCCTTGAGATGACCTCTATTTTAATAAATATTTTCTAGTAAAATATTTCTGTAATAAAACACTCTGTTCCATTTTAGTAAATATTTTCAACCACTTGACGTAACCTGTCATATGATCTTATCCCTTTTTCCATGTCTTAAAGGGACCAAAGTCTTGACAACGTCATCAAAGTGACTCCGGAAACAAACAAAACTAACCAAGGGTGAGGATTATGAAACTCTTCTATTTCTCCATTTTATTCTGTTCAACTTAGAAAATATGATAAAACTGATTGTTCCATCAAAGAAACCACTAATAAGGGGACCCAAAACAACAGCTCTGTATCAGAAAACTAGTGTTCAATTCCCTTATACAGCGCTCCCTGTGAATATTTGTGGAGGAATTCCTTAAAATATGAGAATAATCCTTATCCATGTTGGATTTGTTTTCTATGCTTGAGATTTCCTCAAAATAAATCGAGATTCCTCCTGGGATGAAGTATCTTCCCCAAACAATTTCCTAGAGATATGCAGCCTAATAGAAGTCCTTCATGTGAAGAAAATCTTCATTCATCCTCTGTCATCATTTTTTTCCTCTCCTCTTCCATTTACACTCCAATAATTCCTAAAGTTGGGAGGTCATTTAAAAAAAATTATAGTTAGTTCATTGAAATAATAAGGAATGCAAAAAAGAATTTTCTTTAAGGTACACTGTATTGAGTAAACAAAGGGATATAGCCAAACCATGAACCTATAAACACATATTGTTATGCTAGTTTGAATGTGAGTTAAATACAAAAAGTACCAAAGCATACATCTTCTCTCTCACAGAGTTTTCTATCTTACTTTGCTTCTAGGAATTCTATTTTTACAGTAGATAGCCATCATATAAAGTTTACTAGACTAGATCAGGAGTCAGTAACTTTTGCTTAAAGGGCTAGGGAATAAAATTTCAGGTATAGGGGCCCAAAACAGTCTTTATTTAAACTAGCAATTATTAATAACACATTGTAAAGGAATGGTGATGGCTATGTTCCAATAAAACTTTACTTGTAAAACCAGACTTCAGGCTGCATTTAGCTTGAGGACCTTAGACTGCTGATTCCTAGGCAGTATTTCATGTGGGTAGGTGAAGAGGATCAACCCTGCATGTACTTGGAACAGCTTCCAAAACACAGCCTCCATTACATATATTGCTTTATTCACTTTATGGTTAGACCAAAGAATTTATCATTCTTTCATTTGAATATTGAGTTCTAAATTGCCCTTATATTTTGTTCACTAAATAAAAGTATAATGTATAGTCACTGTGTGAGGGTCAGATACCAAACCCAGAGACCACGTAATACTTTATGTTACAGATTAAGATTCTGTGAAAGACAGTTATCCCTTGTCCCTCTTCCAAGATGACTTAGTTTGTAAAGTGAAGAGAGCCTTAGTAATATGACGTTCCCGTGCAATCTGTGTGAGCCTTGTTTCGGCACCCGCATTCTGCCATGCCTGCATTATGTCATGCGCTCATCTCTTCCGCTTGGTAGTAACATTTTTTAGTTTAGAGAATATCTGTTAGCTGTATAGCCTTGGACAAATCATTTCACCTCCTTGAATTCTCAGCTTCCTTATCTGTAAAATGGGGATTGTAAGAATTACCTTCTTTGTGAATTACCAGAAAAATTAGCTTATGAAGCATTTATTCCCCAAGTACTTATTAAACATTATCTATTGCTATTATTATTACGGTTACTGTTTTTCCTCATTGCTGAGTCCCCATTGCACCACTCAATGCTTAGTTCAAACAAGATACCAAAGAAGTTATCTATTAGTTTGAATCTTATGAAATTGTTGACATTTAACAATTTTTGACCCACAAGATGACAATTTCAAATAATTCAATATGATAGATTGCAATAATTTACATAGAAGGATATGAACACAATAAAATTCACTTGTAGATTAATCCTAAAGATTAGTTAGGTGATAGAAGCCTTTCTAGTCTCTTTTCTTTTCAGAATATATAATACATTATCCAATAATAATGTATATCAAGTTATATATCTTCTTTAGGCCTTTTGGTGTTAGAGTTGATATGAAAGCCCAATGCAATAACAGAAATGTCTTTTGAGAGATTGTATTTGTTTAGTCACTAAGTTGTGTCTGACTCTTTTGCGACCCCATGAACTGTATGTAGCCCTCCAGGGTCCTCTGTCCATGGGATTCTCCTGGCAACAATCTGTAGTGGGTTGGCATTTCCTTCTCCAGGGCATCTTCTTGACCCAGGGATCAAACCTGTCTCCTGCTTGGCAGGTGGGTACCTTACCACTGAGCAACAAGGGAAACCCCCTTTTAGAGCTGTTATTGCCTCAGTTCAGTTCATTCACTCAGTCGTGTCCAACTCTTTGTGATCCCATGAACCATAGCACGCCAGGCCTCCTTGTCCATCACCAACTCCTGGAGTCCACCCAAACCCATGTCATTGAGTCAGTGATGCCGCCCAACAATCTCATCCTCTGTTGTCCCCTTCTCCTCCTGCCCTCAATCTTTCCCAGCATAAGGGTCTTTTCAAATGAGTCAGCTCTTCACATTAGGTGTCCAAAGTATTGGAGTTTCAGCTTCAACATCAGTCCTTCCAATGAACACACAGGACTAGTCTCCTTTAGAATGGACTGGGTGGATCTCCTTGCAGTCCAAGGGACTCTCAAGAGTCTTCTCCAACACCACAGTTCAAAAGCATCAATTCTTCGGTGCTGAGCCTTCTTCACAGTCCAGCTCTCACATCCATATATGACCACAGGAAAAACCATAGCCTTGACTAGACAGACCTTAGTCGGCAAAGTAATATCTCTGCTTTTGAATATACTATCCAGGTTGGTCATAACTCTTCTTCCAAAGAGTAAGTGTCTTTTAATTTCATGGCTGCAGTCACCATCTGCAGTGAT
>SJXQ01010269.1:146578-192766 GCA_006408695.1 Aepyceros melampus
CCTCCTTGCCCAGCCCCCACTTGCTAGTGGCGGATGCAGGCGTCTGCTCTGCCTCTCCGCCGGGGAATCACCACCGGGCTCGCAACCTGCTGGTCTCAATCACCATTCATTTTTCCTCCCTGCCATGTGCCTCCAAGACTCGCCACAGATTCAGCAGTGAGAGTGCTTCCTGGGGTTTGGAAACTTCTCTCCCTTTAAAACTTTTCCTGGGACAGGACTCCCTTCCCGGGACGGAGCTCCCTCCCCACGTCCTTTGTTTCCCTTTTCGTCTTCTGTGTTTTTCCTACCTGTTTTTGAAGACAATGTTCTGCTTTTCTGGATGCCTTATGTCCTCTGCTCACATTCAGAAGCTGCCCTGTAGAATTTACCCAGCGTTGAGATGTTCTTTTGATGAATTTGTGCGGGAGAAAGTGGTCTCTCCGTCCTATTCCTCCGCCATCTTGAAAACCGCCTATTTGCTAATTACAAATCCAGTTTGTTTTTCCTACTAATTATCAGTACCATCTGTTCCAGTACTTCTCAAACTAATTCTAGCTTGCAATAGAATCACCTGAACCCGCCCACCTTGGTTTTGAATTCAGGAGTTTCAAGGAAGGCCCATGAATTTCAATTGACACAAGTACCAGGTGGTGTCAAACTCTTGGCTGAGAACCCATACTTAAAACCACTGATCTACTCAATATTTTGCCAAAATTAAAATATATAATGCAAGCTAAACTTTTCAGTTTTATATGACCGTATAATGTCATATACGAGACATATTGAGAATATCACCCTGATGGAAAGGCAGGCAGGTAGCAACTTCAAATTGTAGTAGTTGTTAATCATATCATTCAATACAAAACACTGTCACTACAGTTTTCTTGCGGAGCAGAGCAATGGGGGTTTCTTAAAGCAGGGGTACCCAACCCAGGGTATCTAATGCCTGATAATCTGAGGTGAAGCTGATGTAATCATGATAGAAATAAAACACACAATAAATGTGATGTGCTTGAATCATCCCCAAACCATCCCCTACCCCTAACACCAGTCTGTGGAAAACATGTCTTCCACAAAACAGGTCCCTTGTTCCAAAAACGTTGGGGACCACTGTTAAAAGATCGAGTGAGGACCATTCAAAGGTCTGTCATCTTGACTTGCACTTTGTATCTCAGAAGCCTGAGAATAAGTCCTCCCAACTCCAACTCCCTTTTTTAAGTCACTTCAGTCATGTCTGACTCTGTGTGACCCCATAGACGGCAGCCCACCAGGCTTCCCCGTCCCTGGGATTCTCCAGGCAAGAACACTGGAGTGGGTTGCCATTTCCTTCTCCAATGCCTGAAAGTGAAAAGTGAAAGGGAAATCTCTCAGTCGTGTCGACTCTTAGAGACCCCATGGACTGCAGCCTACGAGGCTCTCCATCCATGGGATTCTCCAGGCAAGAGTACTGGAATGAGGTGCCATTGCCTTCTCCACTCCAACTCCCAGCACTCACCAATTTAAGAGTGAGCTTACATCCACATGTACAATAAAGTAAAATATCAAGATCATGGGCTTTGGCGTCAGACATAACTAAACTTCAAATCCAAGCTGTATGACCTTGGACAAATGATTTAACGTCTCTAAAATGCAGTTACATTGTGAGTGGACACCGTAATACATGCCGAGATCCCCTGCACTGAAGGACGTCTTGCACCAGCCTTTGCAAGGTGCTGCTGCAGCCTTGCTCTCAGCTCTTCGGGATGGACTTATAGAAGAGGATCACATGGTCCAAGACCACGCCCCTCCCCGCCACCGCCCCAGGTGTGGGTCCCAAGGACGCCTCTTAATAAATGTTAAACGCACCAAACTCCATCTCAGATTCTGCATCCCAGGAAATCAAACCTGTGACGCTCATTTAAAAACAAACAAGTGGATGAAAACCCCAACAGGCAGTGGTTTTATAGATTCATTCATTCAACAGTATTTATTGGGCCAAAGTGTTTTAGATGCTAAGAATACGGCAATGAACAAAGATGACTAAGTTTAAGAAGAGAGCTCATGAAAAGCTTTAAGAGGTTGAAATCAATTTTTAGTTGTTGTATTGATTGAGCTTCCAAGGTGACTGTAGTGGTAAAGAATCTGCCTGCCAATGCAGGAGACACCAGAGACTCGTGTTCTATCACTAGGTGGGGAGATCCCCTGGAGCAGGAAATGGCAACTGCTCCAGTAGTCTTGCCTGGAAAATTCCATTGACAGAGGACCCTGGTGGGAGTCAGAGTCAGACATGACTGAGCACAGCATGCATGCATGCATTGTGGACTACTTGCTATTAAAAAAAGAGAGAATATTACTTTTTTCCATCCTCACTCCCCTATCTGCCTAGGTTTTTCTTTTTTTTTAATTTAAGCTTATAATATTTCTATTCTGTTCAGAAACCAAAAAATACTTGATTGTCAGCTCAGTAGGTCTCAGATGTTTGAGCCTGATTCCCATATTGGTTTCCTTCTTTTCATCCATCCTGTTCTTACAGTACCCTAGGTGTGCAGGTTGTCAGAAATTGTTAGGCTAAAGTCCTAGTCACCTAGACACTTTATGCAGTCATTTCTGCTTCATGGTTACAAACCACTGTAGAGTCTAACACCCCAAGGTCATATGCCTGACCTGTGTAATTATTGGGGTAATTACACAGCTCAGCTATGTAACTACTGGGGTCCTATGACTCTAAGCTCTAACCAGGAATGGGGCACAAGTTTTGCTGTTTTTCTCAAATCCCACAAACCTATGGCAGTTTGCTGTGACCACTTCAGCGCTCACTACATAAAGCAGGACACAGGCCCTTCCTCAGAGACCCATTAATATATTGACTCTCATGGCTTCCTCTAAACCCTCCCAGCATCAGAAATCCATTTCTATTCTAGGGGTTTGAGAAGTTAGCTCTTACCTTCCAAGATATTTTGACTCTGTCAACCAAGAGGTTAGATTTTTGACTCTCAAAAGTCAAGAAGAAATCTTTTTTTTTTCCTCTGGTATTTGTGGAAGTATCCTTTTTCTGAGCTAAAAACACCAAACACTTAATTATTTGAATGTGAAAGAAGAGGCAAGTAGGCAATCAAGTGCTCCAGGGAGTGGAGAAGATCATTGGTTAAGTTTTCTGAATATCTTCTTTACTTGATCACTTCGGCCTCCTTGATCCAGCCTCTTACCTCTCTGTTCATGCTAAATTGCTTCAGTCATGTCCAGCTCTTTGCAACCCCATGGGCTGTAACCCACCAGGCTATTCTGTCCATGGAATTCTCCAAGCAAGAATACTGGAGTGGCTGCCGTGCCCTCCTCCAGGGATCTTTCCCACCCAGGGATCAAACCCTTGTATCTTAGGTTTCCTGCATTGGCAGGCAGGTTCTTTACCACTAGCGCCACCTAGGAAGTCTCCATCACTCTCTCATACCATTTTTTTCAGTCTTGTCTTTGCCTGGGTATCCGGCGTCCACCCATGCATGACTTTAGCAGGAAGATAAATCTATGTATTTATGTTTCTCCTATTGCTTGTCTGTCCATCTCCTTCACCTATTTCCTACTGTTTCCCTGTCTACCTCCACAGCTGGCCCTATTTTAAACTGCAGTGTACTTTTCCTTATTTACTGAAATATCATGTGTCCTACTCTAAGTATGTGAATAGGAGGATTTATGTTCTTCACTTCAAAACTTGAGATATGTTTAGATCTTGTCATTTCACTCTGTAATCAAGAGACTTTGAATTACTAGAAAACTCTGCCCCAACCCACAGAGTGGAAGAAAATGTAAAGTTTATCTGATAAGAAACTTGCATCTTGAATGTGCAAGGAACTATTATAATTCGATAATAAAAAGATATATAAGCCACTGGAAAATGAGCAAAAGATCTCAATAGACATGTATCCACAGAAGATGTACAAATGGCCAATAAACAAAAGAAGATTCTCAATATCATTAGCTATCAGGAAACTGTAAATCAAAATCGCAAGATACTACAGCTATAATCAAACATATAGTTAACAATTATTCATCAGGATATGGAGAAATTGGAACCCTCATACATTACTGATAGAAATGTAAAATGGCACACTACTCTGGAAAGAGTCTAGTTGTCCCTCAGATGGTTAAGTATAGGGTTACCATATGACCTAGGAATTCTCCTATTATATACTTAAGAGACATGAAAACACACATCCACACAAAATCTTGCACACAGCATTCAGATTAACGTTATTCATAATAGCCTAAAAGTAGAAGCAACACAAATGTTTATCACCTAATGCATGAGTAAATAAAATGTGATATAGCCATACAATGGAATATTGTTAGACCATAAAAATGAGTGAAGTACTGATGTATACAACATGGATTAACCTTGAAAACATTATGCTATGTGAAAGAAGCCAGTCACAAAAGACCACTGTGGTCACAAAAGACATACTGTGGTTTTTCAATTTTCATGTGATTTCATTTATATGAAATTTCCAGATGGAAAACTCTGTGGAGACCAAAAGGAGATTAGTGATCGCTTAAGGCTAACGGTGTTGGGAGAAAATGGGGATGGACTACTCCTTCTGGGTGATTAAAATGTTCTAAGATTTTAGCTGTCCAATTCTGTGACTATAAAAATATGAAAATATAGAAATTATGAACTAGATTAGAAGAAATAAGGGATGAGACAAAAAGTGACATCATTCATCTAATAGGAGTTAAGAGTTACGGAATAGAGAAAATGGGAGATGGGGGGAGATTAAAAGGGAGAACAGCTAAGAAATTTCCAGTATTAAATATGTCACTTTCTATTTTCAGATACAGTCTTAATTGCTTAAAATATAAAGTATTCTTCCAGTGACAAAAGTACTACATGTTTGTTTGCTTACACATTTATAACCTACACTTAGTACATAGGAAGAGTCCTTTGTGTGGTAGGGTGGAAATAACTTTCCGTAAAGTTAACATTAATTATATTATATCCGTAATGTATTATAATATAATATAATATATTATTATATTATATCCATAAAGATAACATTAATTATGTTCAATTTGACATTTAGTCCCTGAGAACAGACACCTGCAGACACTTGTAGAGTTTAATCAGCAAGCTGAAATATCAGAAATGCAATCATGTTTTTACATTATAATGTTCAATCTCAAGGTTTTTACAAACAATGGGCATGTAACTTAAATGTGAAAGTGAATTTTACAGTTATTAAATTATACAGCAAATTTTCAGTAACTAAAGGGTCTTGCAGTTGGTTGACTCTGTATCAAGAATCATTATTGGATGAAACTCAAAATTTCCTATAAGGATCAATACAAAAGCTACTTCCTCCATCTCAGCCGCATCCCTGTCCCATGTTACCTACATTGTGGACAGACACTCATTTTCTATGCTTTCTGGAGTTATCATAGATAAAACAAAATTATGAAACCTTCATATTCATATATTAATATTTCCGTTATCCTAGTGCATGTTAATATTGAAAACCATGTTGCAAAATGAAACTCTTTAAGAGTTGTTTTCATATTTATTCACAATTCTACAGGCCTTAATATTTTCAAAATGCTGTGGAAAACATATGGTTATTATTCTGCATCATAACATTCCATATGCTAGAATACTTTATCCTCACCTGTAGATGAGAATAATCAAATAGATAAGTCAAGGCCATTTCCTAAAGGAACATAACCAAGGTATGTGACTTCAGGAAAATCAAGATTTTAACAGTAGCCTCTAGGGCAGGACTTCTTGAACTCAACACTATCCTGCTATCTGAGGCAGGATCATCTTTTGCTGTGGAGACAGCGGCTCTGTGCATCATAGAACGTTTAGCAGCATCTCTGAATTCTGTCCACTAGATGCCAGTAGCACCTCCTCACCAGCAGTGACAACCAAAAATGTATCCCGATTCTTTCCAAATGTCACCTGAGATGTAAAGTTGCCCCATGGAGAACCATTGGTTGAGAGGGAAAATGACACATAAGCAATTAAGTAGATGAATATACATGTATCCTGTTTCACATCCTACATATAAAATTTTCTTTTCTCTATGGAGTGAATGTGATTGGCCTGTAGCCTTTTGATTCCTGCTGCTGCTGCTAAGTCACTTCAGTTGTGTCCGACTCTGTGTGACCCCAGAGATGGCAGCCCACCAGGCTCACCGTCCCTGGGATTCTCCAGGCAAGAACACCGGAGTGGGTTGCCATTTCCTTCTCCAATGCATGAAAGTGAAAAGAGAAAGTGAAGTCGCTCAGTCGTGTCCAACCCTCAGCGACCCCATGGACTGCAGCCCACCAGGCTCCTCTGTCCATGGGATTTTCCAGGCAGGAGTACTGGAGTGGGGTGCCATTCCTACCTATATTTTAATATTTCTATGGTAGATATTTTTAGAGAAAGGAACTATCACCACATCATTACATTCAAAATTATTAACAGCGTAACTTTTTTCAAAACTAGCAATAATTACCATTGTCTCAACTTTTGATTTCCAATCAATTTCAATTGAAATTTTAAGCACACTATTTGAGTTAAAAGTGCCATATGATCTCTGATATTCATACATATTTTTGTGAGGTAGGTATGTGTTTAGTGTTAAGTTCCATCATTAGAGATTAAGGATAAACTCAAGGTAATACAACTTGTTAGTGGCAAAAAAAAAAAAAAGGCAACTTACATGGCTTTTTGCTCCCATTAGCACTTTTATGATTCAAAATAATTAAGAACACTTGATTTTTAAAAATTCATATTATATTAACACGTTACCTTCATTTGGTTTAACTCAAAGATTTAGACAAGATAAATAATTTTTAATACTTATTAGTAATATTACTTTTATTTCTTAAGAATTCCATCTGGTTCTCTTACGTTTATAAAAGTAAAATATCTACAATTCATAATGTCACAAAGACATATTTTGTTAAAATAAAGTGGACAAGAATCAAAGTATTATATCTCTCATTAAGAATATATTGCATAACTCCTTGGCAGTCAGATAAGAAAAAATTATTTAAATAACTTGATTTTTATTTCCTAAATTAAAGCAGTCTATACATACGTGCATTTAGGATTACTAAATAAGTAACAATAGTTGAAATCACACTCACATGAAACAAGATTATATATTCCTACTCATTAAAAAATTACAGAAAGGTTTACAAAGTTTGATATATGCTTACAAACATGTTGATTAAAAGTAACAACTTTACATATACAAAATATATGAATATATCATTAATTTAAATGTATAAATCTCTTTGTTTTAGATTAATGTTATTTCCTATTTTTTAATTTATTAATATTTTTAATTGGCAACCTCTAAATGTACACAGCATAGTCACCTAAGTATCAAAAAATGAGCAAAATTATCTAATTATAAAATATTTTAATGTACCTAAATATTTCACACATTATTATTTTAAAACAGTGTGAAGCTAAAAAAAAAAAAAACCCTTCTAAACAGTATCTAATGTGTGAACTATAGAAAAAAAAAGTAAGCTATTGATGAAAGCCTGTAACCAAAGTCTTAGCTAGAATCATAGCAAAAGAAGCAAATAAACTTTGAGATTGCTGCTTGAAATTTTAAAACAAGGAACATAGCATATACTCAGTAATTCCAGAAAGAAAAATAGTAATATTTGTCTATGTAATTTAGCTTTTCAACCAGGTGGATATACTGGAATTCAATATGTCTAAGCATTGCTGTTTAGTCACTAAGTCATCTGACTATTTGAAATCCCATGGACTGTAGCCTGTCAGACTCTGTCCATGGGATTTTCCAGGCAACAATATTGGAGTGCTTTGCCATTTCTTTCTCCATGTCTAAGCACGCATATTCAGTCACTTCAGTCACGTCCGGCTCTTTGCGACCCTATGGCATCTGGTCCCAATTACTTTATGGCAAATAGATGGGGAAACAGTGACAGACTTTATTTTGGGGGGCTACAAAATCACTGCAGATGGTGACTGCAGCCATGAAATTAAAACACACTTACTCCTTGGAAGAAAAGTTATGACCAATCAAGACAGCATATTAAAAAGCAGAGATATTACTTTGCCAACAAAGGTCTATCTAGTCAAAGCTATGGTTTTTCCAGTAGTCATGTATGGATGTGAGAGTTGGACCATAAAGAAAGCTGAGCACTGAAGAATTTATGCTTTTGAACTGTGTTGTTGAAGAAGACTCTTGAAAGTCCCTTGGACAACAAGGAGATACAACCAGTCCATTCTAAAGGAGATCAGTCCTGAATATTCATTGGAAGGACTGATGCTGAAGCTGAAACTCCAATACTTTGGGCACCTGATGCAAAGAGCTGACTCATTTGAAAAGACCCTGATGCTGGGAAAGATTGAAGGCCAGAGAAGAAGGGGATAACAGGGGATGAGATGGTTGGATGGCATCACTGACTCAATGGACATGAGTTTGAGTAAACTCCGGGAGTTGGTGATGGACAGGGAAGCCTGGCGTGTTGCAGTCCATGGGGTCACAAAGAGTAAGACACAACTGATCAACTGAACTGAACTGGACTCTAGTCCATCAGGCTCCTCAGTCCATGGGATTCTCCAGGCAAGAATACAGAGTGTGTTGCCATTTCCTTTTCCAGGGAATCTTCCAGACTCAGGCATCAAACTCATATCTCCTGCATTGCAGGCAGATTCTTTACCACTGAGCCAGGTGGCAACCCATGTCTAAGTGTATGTACCTATAAATTTAAATGATTGCAGGTTAGTTGACTTTCAAAAATGCAGCTTAATAGTATTCAGTGCAATCTTCTAATTCCATGGAGCTTAATCATTTTTAATTCTGTGTATGTTCTTGGACCACCAAATCTATAAGTACCTAGTTGACAGTACTCTGGTCATTTTAAGTCTCATGGGAGGGAGTTTATATTTATAGGCTGGGATGCAGTGAACCAGGATCTGGGGTAACAGTATTCACATGGGGTGTCTTAAGATATATGCAAGCACAAGGCAATAGAGTGAATGGGAAATTATGAATAGGAAGGCAAGCAAGCATGAAATGCACAACAAAACCAAAGTTGACGGGTCAGAAAATTGGAATCCAGATAAGAACCAGAGTCTAAGAAAGGCAATATAAGCAGCCAGTGGCCAGGAACTATAGATAACAATCAAAAAGGCCTAAGAATAGATGTGCAGTACCAAGAAGGCCTTGATTATTGAGCCCATGTTCTGTCCCAAACAGGATGCTTCTTGATTACCGCCCTCCTGAGCAAGAGTCAATTCCAAGATTAACATGTGCCCTGGACTGATAGGAGTTGATGAGAAGCAAAGATTTAGATAGCACAGATCCACTATTTCATTGCTCCCTAAAAACAGAGTATGATAGGAAGGAGAAAGGCCTTTTTCGATATTAATTACAATTTCAGCAAACTCTAAAACATGCTAGCACCAAATGCATGGGAAATATTTTTAATGATGCCCTAATTTAAGAATATTCTTTTAACCATCAGCACATGTTATATGTATGTATTAGCTTTTCAGCGCATATGTAGTCACAACTTTCACAACTACAGCTTCACCGAAATAAAAGAGAGTTATAGGGAAATGCTGATGCTGAAACTTTTACCTCCAGAGTTGCTCAATTAATGAGTGTAGAAAGTTAAAAAAAAAAAGTCAGGGCTTTGCTTAAACAAAATGATCCCCTGAAATTCCCTCCAAAGTACTCATTATAGACCAAAAAAAAAATCTAAAACCTGATTCAAGTATTTTAGAAAACATAAAACTGGCACACTGCTTAAGATCATTTAGCGTCACAGCTGCTTCACAAACGAGTTCCATTGATCTTGTTGCTTTGATCTGTGCCATTCAATTCAATATGGTTGAAGGCAGGATTATCAGTTCCACCATCTTCTACTGGATGAGATTTATAGCCTAAAACTTGCTTCTTCTAAAAGAAAATGTTAACATGATGATTAGAAAAAAGAAACTGTTCATTCAACTCAGTAATTATCACTACTATTTTTCTTTCTCTAAATCTTATTCACAGTCTACTGAAGCAGAGATAAACAATAGAAATAAATCACTTTAAAGAGGAAGGCAAATACCTTCCTTGCCCATCAGAGTTCCAAAGAGAGTCTGAGGACTAACTGAGTATTCTATACTGGTAATAAAAGCAGTCTTAAGAATTTAAGGAAAAAGAAAGCCAACTCACTTTCTTAAAAATGTCAAAATTAGATAAAAAGTCCTCTTTGGTTAGTAGGAATCTGCAGTCTATATTTTGTTTTCTTCCTCCTGAAAAACAGACATTATTTACATCATGAAAAAGATATCTGTAACTACCCAGTGATGGACCATCATACACACATTTAACTTGAGCACATTCTCTTCTATGCACTTAAAAAATACAAAGAGTCTTTTAAATAGTGTTGGAGACTTAGCCCACCCTTTCTCTTCCTTCAGTCAGTCCCAGATTCTGCAAGCCTCTCACTGGGATCAATATGAGTCTAGTGTTTAAAGATAAATGAGATGGCTCTTGAATGTAAGCCAATTGCCTCATCCAGTATTAGCTAGGGAAGAGTCATCTGGCCCAATACTGGTAGGAAAACTGGTTTAAAAGCATTCTTCATGTTCTATCAATAAAATATCAAACCACCTACTTCTCTTCAGACAGCAGAGTTTCCTTTCCTTAATCTGGTGGCCATGAATGTATGAAGAAATGTAGGGAACTGTGAATTGTTGGATAACTATTCAAATGAAAACCAATATGGTTGTCAGAATCAAAGCATTTAGTGGGGGGAGGAGCAAAGAGAGTATTATGACACTCCCATTTTTTAAGGAAAAAAATGAGTTGAAAATGACCAAAAGTCAAATAGTAAAAGATGTTTGTTCCAGATCTGAATGGTTGGGTTACTGGTGAGAAAAGTTTAAAATCCGTCTTAAAATGTATCACAACAGATAAGAGTAAACCTGCCATGCTGGGAATTTTACTTAGGAGAAATAGCATAGTTCTTTTTGAAAAGAAAGAGAATAGTTTAAACAACTGTTTGCGAGGTAACAGATATCTACAAACTTTATTATAAACTTACAATAATTATAGATTGTAATGTCTATAATAATGACAAGTATATAATGTTAATATAATCATTAATCTGTTACATTAATGTCATTATTAATATAATTTTAATTATAAATGCAAGTACCAAAGAAGTATCAAAGACAGTGCTATCCAGATGCCAAAAAATCAATGAGAGGTGGTATATTCTACAAAGTGGGCACCATGCTGGTAGATTTGTAGCATAAAGCAGACTTCATACTTGGATGAAGTGTAGGATTTCTGACTGATTATAACACATTTGATAAAGCAGTGGAGCTTTCTGCCCTTTGTACGGCTTCTCTGGATGTGTACATGTGAGGGAACACAGGAAATTAGGGAACCCAGCTTTTCTCCCCAACTCCACACTACTGCTCTGCTCCAAACCACCACGACTGCTCACCTGGGTAAGTGCAATAGCCTCTACCCGCCCTCCTTTCCTTACAGACTACTCTCAAAACTGGATCAGCACGCTCCTTTGAACATTATTGGGAAAGTATTTATAAAAATATCCCATGTAGTAGACCTAAAAGACATGGAGATGGAAAATAGAGAGAAGAGAGAAGAAAATCAGAGGAGCTGTCTAAGTTTAAACATTTGACTAACAGGAGCTTCCAGAAAGAGAAAAATCAAAAATGGCTGGAAATTATAAAAGAAACCATGTAGGAAAGTTCCCTGGAACTGAAGGATATAGGTCTTCAGACCCTCCTGAGGGTTTAGGGCAGGACAGTCATTGTGAAATGGGTCACACGTAAAGAGCCAGTGCACAACAGGGCACTGGCATTCTGAACAGCAACAAGACAAGGCGAAGAAAAGTAAGACAGGCTCCAGGAACAAGAACGTTTCTCTCAACATAGGATCCTCTGCTCACGTTGTCAACAATTATCAAGCAGATATGCAATGTTTCCAAGATCTCTCGTCCACCCTTTCTCAAGAACATGCTATAGCATATACTCCATTCAGTTAAGGGAGTAAACAAGAATTAGGAGAAATGGGATTCAGGCAGCAGAGCATCCAACACAGGAAGGAGACCAAGGGAATTCACAGAACAAGGGCAAAATGGAGTCCCAGGATAATGGTTCTAAAGCAATCCCAGAGAGCAGGGTATACCATGTGTATTATTAGTTTGATTTTATTCAAAGTGTATTTTTAAGTTTACAGACATCTGAAAAAAGCCTTCACACTATGTTTAGATTTAAAGACCATAATTAGATATAAAGACTACTCCTTACATGTACATATATCTTCTTTCCAGTTTACAAGGAGTTGGTGCAGGACAATGAGAATATCATGGCACAGGGCTATTATAATGGTATGTATAAAACTCCCAGCATTGTAATAGCGACACACAAGCATTTTATTTTTATCTTACAGCAACCTGTGAGATAGGCAGGTCAATTGCTATTACCCTCATCTTATACATAAGATAGCTAAGGCTCAGAGTAGCTATAAAGCAGCTATACAGACTTAGAGCTATAAGTTCATGCAGCTGGTAAATGGCATAACAGATTCAAATTGAGATGGGTCTTCTGTTTTCAAGACTAGGCTCTAAAATTTCCCATGAGTAAAATGGAACAAATAATTGAACTGATTGCGTTTTACTATTTTATATAGATAATAACATAAATAGCTATAAAACAGATATAGTAAAAACTAATACCGAGGTAAATATAGCAATACTAATACTAAATATAGCAATATTAATGTTACCTGTTGGTACACTGATAAGCATTCCCACAAATAATGTTACCAAAGTTCCAACAGTGCTGAAGTATAGATATGATAAAGAATACCAGTTATCCATCAGTGGAGTCCTAAGAAAGAACAAAAGCATAACTGTAAGGTTTTATGCATGCTACTAGTAACTAAGAGTATGTATCAGTAAGCCTCATGGCAAAGTCAGAATATAACACTTAATCATGTTTCTAATGTCCAAATTTGCTGTCCCAATTTTACCTTATTGGATCAGAAATTAAGTGTGACCTAACCTTTGACTGTGTGGATCACAATAAACTGTGGAAAATTCTGAAAGAGATGGAAATACAAGACCACCTGACCTGCCTCTTGAGAAACCTATATGCAGGTCAGGAAGCAACAGATAGAACTGGACATGGAACAACAGACTGGTTCCAAATAGGAAAAGGAGTGCGTCAAGGCTGTATATTGTCACCCTGCTTATTTAACTTATATGCAGAGTACATCATGAGAAACGCTGGACTGGAAGAAGCACAAGCTGGAATTAAGATTGCCAGGAGAAATATCAATAACCTCAGATATGCAGGTGACACCACCCTCATGGCAGAAAGTGAAGAGGAACTAAAAAGCTTCTTGATGAAAGTGAAAGAAGAGAGTGAAAAAGTTGGCTTAAAGCTCAACATTCAGAAAACGAAGATCATGGCATCTGGTCCCATCACTTCATGGGAAATAGATGGGGAAACAGTGGAAACAGTGTCAGACTTTAATTTTTTGGGCTCCAAAATCACTGCAGGTGGTGATTGCAGCCATGAAATTAAAAGACGCTTCCTTCTTGGAAGGAAAGTTATGACCAACCTAGAGACATTACTTTGCCAACAAAGGTCCGTCTAGTCAAGGCTATGGTTTTTCCTGTGGTCATGCATGGATGTAAGAGTTGGATTTGAAGAAAGCTGAGCACCGAAGAATTGGTGCTTTTGAACTATGGTGTTGTTCATGGCATCTGGTCCCATCACTTCATGGGAAATAGATGGGGAAACAGTGGAAACAGTGTCAGACTTTAATTTTTTGGGCTCCAAAATCACTGCAGGTGGTGATTGCAGCCATGAAATTAAAAGACGCTTCCTTCTTGGAAGGAAAGTTATGACCAACCTAGAGACATTACTTTGCCAACAAAGGTCCGTCTAGTCAAGGCTATGGTTTTTCCTGTGGTCATGCATGGATGTAAGAGTTGGATTGTGAAGAAAGCTGAGCACCGAAGAATTGGTGCTTTTGAACTATGGTGTTGGAGAAGACTCTTGAGAGTCCCTTGGACTGCAAGGAGATCCAAACAGTCCATCCTAAAGGACATCAGTCCTGGGTGTTCATTGGAAGGACTGATGCTGAAGCTGAAACTCCAATACTTTGGCCACCTCATGCGAAGAGTTGACTCACTGGAAAAGACTCTGATGCTGGGAGGGATTGGGTGCAGGAGGAGAAGGGGATGACAGAGGATGAGATGGCTGGATGGCATTACCAACTCGATGGACATGAGTTTGAGTGAACTCCAGGAGTTGGTGATGGACAGGGAGGCGTGGTGTGCTATTCATGGGGTCACAAAGAGTCGGACATGACTGAGCGACTGAACTGAACTGAACTGAACTGAACCTTGATCTCACAATACCAATAATGTTTATTATAATACTAATGTCCATGTTTATTCATTCTGTTCATGCTATTCATTCAACACTGCTTTGTGTCCCAGGCACTGTTCTTGTCATTGAAAAGTCGCTATTGAAAAGATGGACAAAGGGGTTCCTGCCCTCAGGAAGTTTACATTCTAAAAGAGATATGTAATGATTATGTAAACAAATTAATAAACATAATAATTCCCATTTTGATTGTAGAGAAGGAAGCATTTAAATGAGACATTAATATCAAAATGAGAAATTAATGTCAAATATACTTTAAAAATTCCATGAATTTTGGAAATTAAATGTCCACTTTTAAATGATGTCTCCTGGCAAATTGATTCCAGCTTGTGATTCATCCAGCTGGGCATTTTAGGTGTAAAATATAGTGATTCACAATTTCTTAAGGTTATATTCCACTTACAGTTATCATAAAATATTGGCTATACTCACTATGTTGTATAATATGTCCTTGTAGCTTATTTTATACCTAATAGTTTTTAATCCTTTGCCCCTGTATTGCCCCTCCCCACTTCTCTGCTTTTTTGTTATCTTATTATTTTGCTGTATTTTTTAGATTCCACATATAAGAGATATCATACAGTATTTGTGTTTGTCTGACTTATTTCACTTATATTTCCAGCAATATGGATAGACCTGGAAGGCACATTGTAGTATTTTAAGTATTTCTCCACATATCATGGAGAAGTGACATGACCTGATCTGCTTCTAAAACAACTGCTCTAGGAGTCCACATTCAGCTTTGATAGACCCACCATCCAGCCAAAAGTAATATTTGAAAACTTGGAGATGCGACAAGGCAGGTTTTTGTAGACCTCAGAGAGATCATGGCAATTAGAACTTAAGGGGTCAATATCCCTGAAAGAAGGCAAACACAGAGGTTAGCTAGTGAACTTAAGATAATGTGATATATTGGGCCAAAGACAGATAAAATAAAACAGAATAGAAAATCGAAAAACTGACCCACAAAAAATAGTCATTGGGTTTATGTCACAGTTGTCACCGCATAGCAAAAGGGTGCAAAAAGAGGATATTTTCAATAAATGGTTTTTGGCTAATAGAATATCCATGTGGGGAAAAAAATGAATCTTGATCACTTGAAATCAATTCCAAAGTGGATTACAATTCACAAATGGAAATGGTGCACAAGGAAGCCTTTAAATAAAAAAAAAAATTAGAGGAATATCTTTATGACCTCAAGGTAGGCAAAGATTTCTTAAATGGGACTCACAAAAGACTAGCCATATAGGAAGAGACTGATAAGTTGAACTCAATTAAAACTAAGAAATTCTGACCACTAAAAAGCATCACTAAGAGAGTAAAACGTAAGCTACAGAGTGGGAGAAAGATATTTTCAAAACTTATCTTTTTTCTAGACTATATCAAGAAAACTTAAATAAAAACAGAGAACTCATTTTTAAATGGACCAAAGATTTCAATAAAGTTGCAAAAGTTCACAAGAGTAGTTCTACAAATGCCCAGTTCAGTTCAGTCACTCAGTCGTGTCCAACTCTTTGCGACCCCATGAATCGCAGCACGCATCACCAACTCCCGGATTCATTCAGACTCATGTCCATCGAGTTGGTGATGCCATCCAGCATCTCATACAAATGCCCAATAGACACGTAAAAAGGTATCAAACTTCATTAATCATAAGGGAAATGCAATACTTGACTAATACTTGACTACCCATCAAGTATTAGGAACTTAAAAAGTAAAAACTGAATCTGAGTAATTGAAACCTAATATCTAGGTTTCACCTTTAGCTGTGTGTTCACTCCCTTGGGCTCTAGTCATCCTGCACTGTGCATGATGTCCTAAGACACCATGAGGCTTCAGGCCTTCCTGATTTGCATATGTTGCCTTCATTCTGCAACATACACTCCTTCCTTTTTTCCCCCTGCCTGATCTTGTTTGTCCACCTGATTATTTCACCCATCTTACGCTCCTCTAAAAAGAATCTTTCACTCAGGAATCATTAGGCTCCTCCTCCTTCTGGTTGTCATGATAGACTAGGAATACTACTCTTCACAATGTGTTACTTGTTTATTCTCTTGTCCAACTTCCGTTTGGGTCATTTTCTGTGACAAAAATAACTTTCCAGACCTTCTCTTCTAGCCAACTTCTGCATTCTTCAAGTATTAGTACACCTCTGAAGTCTATGTTAATCTACATTTCAACTTTGCTTATAATCATTCTTGTGGGTACTTAGTTCATACTCAAAAAATCTGATTTATTAGCTGAGCTATTTTATAAATAAGCTAACATAGAACAGTGAGTACTATGGTACCAGGCACCTGGTAAATCACAGCTAATTTATGTATTTTGGAAATCAAATAACCAATCTTAAATTAAAAGACATCTACATAATCAGGACAAACACTAAGAAAAATTGTGAAATGAAAAGTACAACTTCAACATCCTCCAATTTACCCTTAATCACTTCTCCCTCAACTAATTCATCACTTCTCCCTTCTCTCTAATGACTTCCTGAGCTCCACCCCATAAATGCATTCATTCTTATCCAGAATATGCCCTGCATTTCTGTGCCCTTATCTCCATAGCATCCCCATCTAGTAAACCTTCCCCCACACATACCTCAGGCCCTAGAACTACCTTTTCTCTTTACCCAAGCAGATTACCAGCCCTGACTCCCACACAAGTATTCTCATAGCTGAATTCATTGTGAATCACCAATGATGTTTGAGTGTGTCCCATTTTAAGAGGGAGATGCCATGTCTTGTCTCAAAACAAATGATTCTCCAGTGGCTTCATTCTAGGCAAGCTGGAACTGGGGCAATACTTTAGGGGAGGTGCCCTCATCTTTGCATTCCTTGAATGCGTCCATGGGTTTTGCGCTCTAAAACTGAAGATATATATACCCACTAAGAGTAGTCTTGCTCTCACATCCACCATACAGTGTAACAGTGATGTCCCAAAAGGTCTGTTGCTGTTTAGTCACTAAGTGAAACTCGCTCAGTCGTATCTGACTCTCCATGATTCCATGGACTATAGCCCACCAGGCTCCTCTGTCCATGGAATTTCCCAGGGAAGAATACTGGAGTGGGTTGCCATTTCTTTCTCCAACCAAAAGTCTACATTATTTCATTAAATCAGATGACATCAGTAGCCAGAAGCTCAAAAATGTACTGCATAACTGAAAACTCTAACAGGAAGATCACAGCTGCAACTCATTGCCAATGCTCTAAAGATTTGGAATATTCAAAACTGAACGAATAGCAATTATCCAATGTATTTCAATGAACTGCAGCTTCTAGTAGGTAAAAGTTATACTTCAAAGTCTATATATGCAATGTGTCTTTTATAATTTTGCTTTTCATTTTAAAGGTTTTTCAGTGGACAAAGACAACTTTTCATTCAAGTGGAACTAATATTTGTCAACATTTACACATAGTAGAATTTTTTGTTACTATTCAAGTCTTCTCTGCATCTGTAGGTGAAGTGGAAGTTTTTATTGAAATTAACAAATGTGGCTTTTTTTTTTTTTGCTATTTCTGAACAAAATATAATAGCCAGAAAGCCACATGCACTCTCCTCATTTCAGAATTAGGCAAAATCACAGCACTGCAGGCAAGACAAGAGCAACAGAGGTTTTCTATCTGTCACATTCATTTTTTTAAAATATGACATTACAAAGCTCAATTCATTACCTTTCAATGTTATGTACTTGAGAAGCACTGGTAGAAAATGGCATTTCTGTGGTTGTCATCCAATTTGTTCCATTGTATGTGCTGTTACAGCCATAGGTTTCAAGTCTTAATGGCATCATTCTCTCAGGAAGTGGGGGATAAAGCTGAGCTCCAATTCCGACCCACAAAGAAACGGCAAATCCAGCCAGCAGACCCCCAAGTGCTCCCTGCAAAATAGAAGTATCTTTCAAAACAAATAATACAGTTTGTTTTGAAATAGAAGTTAACATTAGGAGCTTAATCTCAACACGGTTCAAGTCAAATTTACCAGCTTCCTTCCTAAAACTCTTCTTGCTTGCAAGCTTCCTGTCTCTCGCCAAAGGCAGCATGGGTCCCAGGTCCTTCATCCCAGAGCCCTTGTCTCTGGAACCCCCAACCCCTATTTTATATCTATATCTTGCCAATCACCAATTCCTCTTCATTTTTCTTACCTATCTCATAATTCCATGCCTTCCACTCTGTTTCCATGGCCAGCACTCTGTTCTGGTCTCTTCATCTCTTTACACCCAGTGACCACAACAGACAGATATGTAGTTGACTTCAAGCCAACTGTTCCCTCCACTTTTACTTAATTTACAAACAAAAAAATGGCATGTCATATGAGCAACAGGGGCTTCCCAGGTGGCGCTAGTGGTAAAGAACCTGCCTGTCAACGCAGGAGACCTAAGAGACTCAGGTTCAATCCCTAGGTTGGGAAGATCCCCTAGAGGAGGGAACAGCAACCCACTCCAGTAGTCTTGCCTGGAGAATCCCATGGACAGAGGAGCCTGGTGGGCTACTGTCTCCAGGGTTGCAAAGAGTCAGACAAGACTGAAGTGACTTAGCATACACACATGCATGAGCAATAGGCTATGAAGAAGAAAGCATCCACAGAATTTATTCCTTTACTTAGCTATATGCATGATTGTAAATAGGGGACAATAGCAAGATGTTTTCACAAATGACTGCAATGGTCCATATAACCAATCCAAGTACTTCTAGAGATAAGTGGAAACGTCCTCTCTAAAGACCCTTGGTTTCACAATCTTTGAAAGACTTGGGTTACCCTGCTCCTACTTTTCACCAGTAATCGAACTGTTTCTGATAGTCAGTCAGTCCTTGAATGATTTAAGCCCTAGTTCCAAATGATGCAGTTGAAAGCAAATCTTGCTGGAAAGCCCCTTTCTCTGTGGCGAAATTTCTCCCCTCACGTTAAGAATAATGATCAGACTATTACAACAGAAATAACAGTATCTTACTTCCTCTGCTAAGGACAAGTTGGACCTAGTCAGCTATAGCATTTCTGGAGGCAACTAATGGTGGCAATAAATGTCAAAAATCAAAAGTCAATCTTCTTTTAATATTTCAGGCACTCAGCCAACCACTTGCATTCATAATGCAAAGAATCTCATCAAAACTTCAACATTCTGAGGTGGACATGAATTGCCCACTTTCTTTATGATTCATATCTACTAAGCTGGCATTTCATATGACACTTCATTGAGAATTATTATTAACAATAATAACAATGATAATAGCCCTTATTTGTATCTGCCTTATCAATTCCTAATGCCTCATGAGGAAAATGGAATTCTAAGTATAAAGTTCTGCAGTTATTCTCCATCTGTCTGAAACAAACACATATACATTATAAGCTTTTCCTAAACTTCAGCTTTATAGCAGGACTAAATTAGTAATGTTCCACCTGATTTTCAGAGAAATTATTTCAATTTCATTTATTCTAAACAAAACTTAGTACACCTCAAAGCATAGATATGTCTATATAGAAAAACAGAGCTATTACTTCTTTCTGAATTCAATTCTAATTTATGATTACCCCTTTGGAAACAGAACCACGTTGTTGGAGCTACATCTTTAAATATCAGGAGAATAGTTTCTGATCAAAGTGGCAAAGAATTTATCTTACTGCTTCTCTTTACTGTACTCTGGCTATTACAGGTATCCTTGGCTCTACTGCCCTGAAATCTTTCATATCCAAGGCTGTCAATCTCCTTAAAATCTTAATGATTAATTTTAACGAAGGGTAAAAAATAAATAAAAACAAAATGTTCTTTAGTTATATAATATAATATTCATAATGAGCATGCTAAGTTGCTTCAGTCATGTCTGACTCTGTGAGACCATAGGAATTGTAGCCTGCCAGTCTCTTCTGTCCTTGGGATTCTCCAGGCAAGAATGCTGGAGTGGGTTGTTGTGCCCTCCTCCAGGGGATCTTCCCAACGTAGGGATCAAACCTGCGTCTCTTACATCTCTTGCATTGGAAGGCAGGTTCTTTACCTGGAGCACCACCTGGGAAGCCCAATATTCATAATATATTGTATTATATTATATATCATATTATGTATTATTTCATAATATATATCCTTTAGTTGTGCTTTATGATATTCTTTAATATTATATTTTGGGCTTCCCCAGTGGCTCAATGGTAAAGAATCTGCCTGCCAATGCAGGAGACATAAGCTCAATCCCTGGGTCAAGAAGATCCCCTGAAGAAGGAAATGGGCTCCCCTCATAGCTCAGTCAGTAAAGAATCCGCCTGCAAGGCAGGAGACCTGGGTTTGATTCCTCAGGAAGATCCCTTGGAGAAGGAAATGGCACCTCACTGGAGTATTCTTGGAAAATCCCATGGACAGAGAAGCCTGGCATGCTACAGTCCATGGGGTCGCAAGAGTCAGACACAACTTAGTGACTAAACTACCACCACCACCACTCCAGTAATCCTGCCTAGGAAACCCCATGGACAGAGGAGCCCGGTAGGTTACAGTGCATGAGGTCACAAAGAGTCGGACACAACATAGTGACTAAACAACAATATTATATTTTAGTTATAATTATGTTTTTATATAATTATGTGATAGTCACAATATCAGAGGAGGCAATGGCACCCCACTCCAGTACTCTTGCCTGGAAAATCCCATGGACGGAAGAGCCTGGTGGGCTGCAGTCCATGGGGTCGTGAGAGTTGGACACGACTGAGCGACTTCACTTTCACTTTTCACTTTCATACATTGGAGAAGGAAATGGCAACCCACTCCAGTGTTCTTGCCTGGAGAATCCCAGGGATGGCGGAGCCTGGTGGGCTGCTGTCTATGGGGTCACACAGAGTCGGATACAACCGAAGTGACTTAGCAGCACCAGCAGCAGCAGCAATCACAATATATATTGTTTTGGCGATTTCCATTTAGTTTCACACATGCAGGGTCCCAGTGCATAGTACATTCCTTGTGTGTCCCAGCAAAGTCAACACGAATAACTTAAGTCATCAAGATAAGCCACTAATGACAAGTAACAAAGGAACCATAACTTTACAATTGAGAAAAAGTGTAGAAATGCTACTGTAGTTGGAAAAGTAGACTTTACATATATATTCATCTTTTATACTTACAATTGAGTTGGCAAAGGGAACCAAAATTCCCAAAGCAAACAAGCCCATAAGTGGCCCACCAAGCATGCCAAATATGCTGAGTGCTGCCTACAAAATTAATAAGAAGTCATCAATCATCAATCGGAAATCCAAAGTTAAAACATTTAAAAGTAATTTCATTGAGATGAGGATTTAAACTCAAGACTCCTGAAAATCATGGCAGCCTTGCCGTTGACAAAGAGATAATTAGAACCTGGAAGCTTCTGCATCTCAGGCTCAGTTTATATCTGTTCATTAAGTATCCTCAATAAAAGAAGCAAACTATAAAGAGAACAGAGAATTATGAGGCAAGAGGGACACTACTCTTCTTAGCCTTGTTCTTGTAGATGTTAATAATCACATCACTCCTTTGTGCTTTGGTAGTCTCAAAATGCTCTGCAAAACAAGATTGTGGATAAGTACTACTAAGTGACTAGAGATGGCAGCAAAACCCAATGCTATCCTTGATTTCCTAAGGTAGAACTAGAATGAGAAATGCGATTTCAAAAAAAAAAAGATTGATCAAATCATGTAGAAAGTTTTAACCTGATTGGCTAACTGCAACCTTTGCTTTGTGGACAGATGCCAAAGTCATGATAGTGAAAAAAGTTTACAGTGTGAAGAATGCAAAAGTGCAAATAGCTGAAACATTCAAGAGATATATGTTAAAAAAAAAAAAGAGATATATGTTCACAATATTCAGACAGCTAACTCTTGAGAGTGAATAGAACCATCAAAGAAGAATCAGGGACCCACTGGTTTGTTCACAGAGTAAAAGGGACAGATGGAACAGAATTAATACATTAAAGAAAAAAATGTCAGTCAAAAAATTTTAGAGGGTATAGACTGTAGCTTTGGGTTAAAAAACAAACAACAACAAAAAACAAACAAACAAACAACAACAAAAAAAAAAAAACAAGAAAAGAGCTCTACCTAGTGGACTAGGGAAGGAGTGAGGATATGATGACAGAGAAGAACAGTGTTCAAGGAGAATATGGACTCAGAAAATGTTCCTAGGGAATCATTTCACAATGTCTCTTGAACCAGAGTCCAGTTGGAAGGAAGGTAGACTTCACTGCAAAATGTGACAAGTCCCTGGGCACATGCAGTGGTCACTGTGACAGCGTGACCAAGAGCCAGTTCTGGAGATACAGGAATAGGCTCCCCACCAAATACGTCTCAGGAAATAAGACCTTGGTTAGAGATGAGGCAAGGAAGAGCAGTCTGAAAGTCACGATGACTCTTCTAGAATACCTCATTACCTACACTCAGGCCAGAGCTGGTATATGAAAAAGGGGTAAGGGGGGAATCAATCATAATAAGAGCTCTAAATAATAATTCAGACTATGAAGGAAAGCATACTAACAGGAGTTTCATTGGTTATAGCTTCGGTGTACCAGATAAGTTAGAGTTTCTAGACCTAAATCATTCATTCATTCATATAATCAGAATGACAGCACACTATTTTAACAACTGGTATACACTAAGCAACAACCAACCAGAAAGGAACCAAATCTTAGGCCTGAAGCAGGAGTCTGGAGGACTTGCTATGCCTAGCATTAACCTTCAAGTTTCTGGGTCATGCTGAGGTCCCAGATCCCAGAGTCGGACCTAGGTGGCCATGGACCACTGGGGGTGATCAGATAAGTAGATATTTATGAACCAATACATAAATAGTTACATTCAACCTGAATGTATAAACTATCTACTTTGTCTTAGAAACTGTACCAGATATTTGGTACAGTATCAAAGAACAATGACATAATCCTCACCTTCATGAAATTATAACCTATTTAGTAAAACAGACACTAAATAAATGACTGCAATAAAGTATTATAATGGGGATGATAAGAGAAATATGAGGTGCTCTGGGAATATAATAGAGGGGAACTCAAACCTATCCAGGTAACACAAAGAGTCTTTTTAGAATATAATGTTTAAGTTGAAACTTGAAGGAAAAATAAGACTTAAACAGTTAAAGAGTGCTAAACAGAAAATCAGAAGGATACAGAAGAACTCAGAACCATCAATGAGAACATCTATTAATAATTGACACTTGTAGAATATACACTTAACAACAGCAGAACACACATTCCTTTCAGGTTCCCCTGTAACAGATGCCAAAATACTATATCCTGGGCTATAAAACAGACTTCAACAAATTTTAAAGAATTAAAATTATACAGAATTTGTTCAGAATGACCACCTTGGAATGAAACTAGAAATCAATAGCAGAAAGATAACAGGAAAATCACCAAACACTTAGAAACTAAGTAACATACTTTTAAACAATCCATGGGTCAAAAGGGCATATCAAAGGAAATTTTTAAATACAAATACAAAATATGAAAAGTTGTGGGACACAGCTAAAAGTGCTAAGAGGGAATATTTTAGCAATTAGTGCATAAATTATAAATAAAATTCTGAAATCAATCATCTAAGGTCCTACCTCAAGAACAAAATCCAGAGTAAGCAGAAGGAAGAAACTAATGAAGATAATAACAAAAAGCAATGGTTTAAAACAGAAAAACAATATGGAAAAATCAGTGAAACAAGAAGCTAATTCTTTGAAAATATCAATAAAAATGGACAAATCTCTAGCAAGACTAAAAAACAGATAAAGATAAAATTGCCAATGTGAAGAATAAAACAAGAGCTAACACTACAGACTCTGCAAATATCAAAAGCATAATAAGGGAATATGATGAATAACTTCACAAACATAAATTTGACAACTTAGGTGAAATATACCAAATCCTTGATCCATTTTATAATGCATCCAATATGAAACAGGTAATTTGAATGGAGAAGGAATGGAGAAGGCAATGGCACCCCACTCCAGTACTCTTGTCTGGAAAATCCCAAGGACGGAGGAACCTGGAAGGCTGCAGTCCATGGGGTCGCTAAGAGTCAGACACGACTGAGCGACTTCACTTTCACTTTTCACTTTCATGCATTGGAGAAGGAAATGGCAACCCACTCCAGTGTTCTTGCCTGGAGAATCCCAGGGACGGGGGAGCCTGGTGGGCTGCCATCTATGGGGTCGCACAGAGTCGGACATGACTGAAGTGACTGAGCAGAGCAGACCAAGGAAACTGAATTCATAATTTTAAATTCCCCCCAAAAAGAAACCCTCAAGAGCAGATGGTTTCACTGGAGTACTATACCAAACAGCATTATACCAAACAAAGAATATACACCAGTTTTGCATAATCTCTTCCAGAAAAAAGGAGAAAATTCTTTCCAGTTTATTTTATGAAGCTGGTATGACCCTAATACCAAATCGAGACAATGACATTACAAAAAAATATTACTACAGATGAGTATCTCTCATGAATATAGATGTAAAAATTCTATATAAAAATAACTATAGGCTATGACCAAGTGAAGTTTATTCCAGAAATGCAAGGCTGGATCAACATTTGAAAATCAGTCAGGATAATATACCATGTCAAAGGACTAAAGAAGAAAATCATATTGTTATATCAAATGATGCCAAAAAATCATCTGACAAAATTCAACACTCATTCATGATAAAAACTCTCAGGAAAATAGAAGTAAAGGGGAATTTCCTTAATTTGGTAAAGGGGATATACAAAACTCCTACAGCTAATGTACTCAAGAATGAATTACTAAATGTTTCCTCATTCACGGGCTTCCCTTGTGGCTCAGCTGGTAAAGAATTTGCCCACAATGCAGGAGACCTGGGTTCGAGACCTGGGTTCAATCGCTAGGTTAGGAAGACCCCCTAGAGAAAGGAAAAGCTACCCACTCCAGTATTCTGGCCTAGAAAATTCCATGGACTATGTAGTCCATGAGGTTGCAAAGAGTAGGACGTGACTGAGCAACTTTCACTTTCCTCATTCAGACTGGGCAACGAGGCAACGGTGTTCACTCTCCTACATTTACTCAACATGATGTGGACACTGAAGTCACAGGAATAATATAATAATAATAATAACAAATTGAAGCAATAAGGAAACAAAAGGTACATGTGCAGATTGGAAGAGAAGATATGAAACTGTCCCTGTCTGAAGTTGAAGAAAATCCCAGAAACTAATAAATAAACTCAACAAGGTCATATGATATAGACAAATATACAAAAATCAATTGTATCTCTCATACATTAACAAACACATGAACACCAATGTTAAAAATACAATATCATTTAAATTACTCAAAAAATGAAATACTTAGGTATAAATCTAATTAAATATAAATGGAACTTATAAAAATTACACAGTTGGTGGTGGAAAAACTTAGGGATGATCTAAATAAATGAAGAGACATACTACATTTATGGAATAAAAGATTCAATGTGGTAAAAATGTTCCCGAGTTGTTATATAGGTTTAAGGCAATATTATCCAAATCTAAGCAGGGTTTATATGTAAATAAATAAATTAAAAAAATATATATATATATATAGGGAGAAGATTATTCTAAACTTTATATAGGAAGGCAAAGGAACTAAAATAGCTAAAACAATTTTGAAAAATAACAATAAAGTGGAAGGAGTCAGTAAATCTGGATTCAAGATTTATTACAACATGATAGTAATCAAGACTGTGTGATCTTGGCAAATGGTTATACACACAGACCAATGGAATAGAATAAAGAAACCAAAAATAGACCCATACAAATATGCTCCATTGATTTTTTACTAGATGCAAAGGTAATCAATGGAAGAAAGATAGTTTTTACAACAAGTGGTGTTACAGCAACTGGACGTCACAGGGAAAAGTAACCTAAGTCTCTCACCATTGAGGAAATTGGCTAAAGGATATGTGGAGTCTCTCTGTATTATTTTTTACTATTACATGTAAACTTATGATTTTCTCAAAATGGAAATTTTAATTAAAAAAATTTTAAAGACTTTAGTCATATCTGTTCCTTGGTATGTCTATGCGTAGATATATAAAGAGGGAAGTCTAGAAGGATGATCACATCAACTTTAAAAAAAAAAGAAGAATTTCGTGATTATGACTTAAACCTTTGAGGATTAGCTCTTACCTGCAACAAAGCTCCCATTAGTGAAGCCAGTGCAGCCATGCCAATACACAGGGCTCCAAACAGCACACCTATATGGATGACATAAAGGCCATTGCAAAATCCAGACTCAGAGGATTAGAATTCTCAACAGAATAAGCTACCACACCTTGATTCAAAGTGTGTAATATGACTATAATGAAAAACGGCCACCCACCTCACAGCCAGGTAAAAAGGCAATGGGCTGTTTTTCTACAGCATCAGCAGTGTGCAAAGAGGAAAGAAAACCTGATATCGTGTCCCAGGATTTATTACATTAGGTTATGTAAGTAAAGAATCCCTAAAATTAACTATATGTATTTTAAAACTAAAAACCATTGTTACTAATCTAATCCTCCATAAACATTTGTTTGTAAAGGAAAGCTCAGGTCTCTCTTTTCAGTTTGCCAAAAACAGGACACAGTTTAGCTCTGCTCTGATGGGGGAAGGGAGTAATAAACATCAGAGAGTCTTCTGACTTTAAGTGTTCATTTCTCCTGGGAAATGGCAATCCACACCAGAGTATTTTAGGACCTTTAGCCTTCTTATAATCTCCGTCAATATTCACAAACCTTTTCTTTTAAACAAAAGCAAAGGCAGGCAACTTGAAGATAAGTATTATATTTTTCCCTTCTACCAAACTCTTTCCCCAAAACTTTTTATAGAAATTCTCAAGCTATCACTGGTGGTCAGTTTATGGAATTTTTTTTTGTCTTTTGGCTTTCAATATTTTCCAGGTTTTCTCTAACTACACATTTTACTTTTGAAATTGCTTTAGGAAAACTCTGGAGAAGGGAATGGCAACCTACTCCAGTATTCTTGCCTGGGAGATCCCATGAACAGAGGAGCTTTGTAGGCTATAGTCCATGGGGTTGCAAAGAGCTGGACACAACTGAGCAACTAACACACATAAGAAAATTCCACCCCCCCATTTTTATTTTTAAAGATTTCCATTCAACAAAACTCACCTGAAATCCATTAATATAATTTCCCACATATAAACTTCAATATATAAAAAATAAAATGAATGAGAAATTTGTTCATAAAAAAATTAGTGCATTCCTTATGTTATTTCTATCTTACTTACAAAAAGCACTCACACCTTTGTTAAGCAAAGTGGGTAAATAATCTCATTGTGCCTGAACGAAAAACTTTACAATTTTTTTTAAAGAGCTTTATTGTAATGATTTTCCAAGTCTCTAAATCCTAAATATAAATAGTATTTCCAACATACTAAATTCTTCTCTACTTGGTAGCTCATGAATGGTCACCATTGTGGGTTTTTCGTACTCAAATTATCAGAAACATTCAAGTCATTTGCCATATTACATACCTCAACATAATGATTATATTCAACCCTTCAAACTGAATGAAAGCTTCAGCTACACTAGTGGAGTCAATTTGTTGTTAATCATCACCCACATCATTCCTTGAGTATCAGCTAGTACCTCTTGTTTTACATGGATTATCTCTAAATTTCACAGTACCTACAAAGTGAATAATTTTTGTTTTCATTTTCCATATAAAGAAACAGAGGCTCAACTGGGTTTGCTCAAGGCTTTGTTGTTGCATAGATACTAAGTCATATCCTACTCTTTTGTAACCCCATGACTACAGCCTGCCAGGCTCCTCTGTTGCCAGGCTCCTCTGTCCATGGAATTTCCTAGGCAAGAATACTGGGTGGGTTGCCATTTCCTTCTCCAAGGGATTTTTCCCAAACCAGTGATTGAACCCACATCTCCTGCACTGCAGGCAAGTTCTTTACCACCAAGCCACCTGGGAAGCCCTTGCTCGAGGTTAACAGTAAATTAGTGAAGCAGTTTGGTGAGGCCAGCAAGTCTCTCTGGCTTCAAAAGCTTCTATTTATTCTACTAAACCACAGAGCTTCAACAATTCCATAATGAGCCCATCTAAATATCCTTTAAGGAAGCATTATCTCATTTTTTTTAAATTATGTTCTAGGATTAAACTCAAGTACACAATAAAATAATTCAATGCTATTTAAATTTAAGGGACACTGACAAATATAAATTAAGTATGTATTCCAGGCTACAGTTATGGTAATTACATACAGAATTGTGGTATAAAACAGAATATTATTTACTATTTCTTTGACAGTCTACTAGTGCTATTAAGTTGAGGTTAAAGATTCTTTTTTAAAAAACAAATTTGTTAGTCATTCATCCTGAAACAAGTATACCCAAATGAAAATGAAGAAGTGCACTAGCTAGGTTTCTCTGAGTCAAACACTGCACCTGGTACATTTAGCAATTGAGGTTAAATATCTTTCCATTCAAGATGATATTTAACCCCTAAACTGAAAAAGCAAGAGAATACCAGAAAAACATCTATTTCTGCTTTATTGACTATGCCAAAGCCTTTGACTGTGTGGATCACAATAAACTGTAGAAAATTCTGAAAGAGTTGGGAATACCAGACCACCTGACCTGCCTCTTGAGAAACCTGTATGCAGGTCAGGAAGCAACAGTTAGAACTGGACATGGAACAACAGACTGGTTCCAAATAGGAAAAGGAGTATGTCAAGGCTGTATATTGTCACCCTGCTTATTTAACTTCTATGCAGAGTACATCATGAGAAACGCTGGGCTGGAAGAAACACAAGCTGGAATCAAGATTGCTGGAAGAAATATCAATAACCTCAGATATGCAGATGACACCACCCTTATGGCAGAAAGTGAAGAGAACTAAAGAGCCTCTTGTTGAAAGTGAAAGAGGAGAGTGAAAAAGCTGGCTTAAACATCAACATTCATAAAATTAAGATCATGGCATCTGGTCCCACCACTTCATGGCAAATAGATGGGGAAACAGTGTAAACAGTGTCAGACTTTATTTTTGGAGGCTCTAAAATCACTGCAGATGGTGATTGCAGCCATGAAATTAAAAGATGCTTACTCCTTGGAAGGAAAGTTATGACCAACCTAGATAGCATATTAAAAAGCAGAGACATTACTTTGCCAACAAAGGTCCATCTAGTCAAGGCTATGGTTTTCCAGTGGTCATGTATGGATGTGAGAGTTGGACTGTAAAGAAGGCTGAGCATCAAAGAATTGATGCTTTTGAATTGTGGTGTTGGAGAAGACCCTTGAGAGTCCCTTCGACTGCAAGGAGATCCAATAAGTCCGTTCTAAAGGAGATCAGCCCTGGGTGTTCATTGGAAGGACTGATGCTGAAGCTGAAACTCCAATACTTTGGCCACCTCATGCGAAGAGTTGACTCACTGGAAAAGACTCTGATGCTGGGAGGGATTGGGGGCAGGAGGAAAAGGGGACAACAGAGGATGAGATGGCTGGATGGCATCACCGACTTGATGGACATGAGTTTGAGTGAACTCTGGGAGTTGGTGATGGACAGGGAGGCCTGGTGTACTGCGATTCATGGGGTCACAAAGAGTCAGACATGACTGAGTTCTGTATGCAGGTCAGGAAGCAACAGTTAGAACTGGACATGGAACAACAGACTGGTTCCAAATAGGAAAAGGAGTATGTCAAGGCTGTATATTGTCACCCTGCTTATTTAACTTCTATGCAGAGTACATCATGAGAAACGCTGGGCTGGAAGAAACACAAGCTGGAATCAAGATTGCTGGAAGAAATATCAATAACCTCAGATATGCAGATGACACCACCCTTATGGCAGAAAGTGAAGAGGAACTAAAGAGCCTCTTGTTGAAAGTGAAAGAGGAGAGTGAAAAAGCTGGCTTAAACATCAACATTCATAAAATTAAGATCATGGCATCTGGTCCCACCACTTCATGGCAAATAGATGGGGAAACAGTGTAAACAGTGTCAGACTTTATTTTTGGAGGCTCTAAAATCACTGCAGATGGTGATTGCAGCCATGAAATTAAAAGATGCTTACTCCTTGGAAGGAAAGTTATGACCAACCTAGATAGCATATTAAAAAGCAGAGACATTACTTTGCCAACAAAGGTCCATCTAGTCAAGGCTATGGTTTTCCAGTGGTCATGTATGGATGTGAGAGTTGGACTGTAAAGAAGGCTGAGCATCAAAGAATTGATGCTTTTGAATTGTGGTGTTGGAGAAGACCCTTGAGAGTCCCTTCGACTGCAAGGAGATCCAATAAGTCCGTTCTAAAGGAGATCAGCCCTGGGTGTTCATTGGAAGGACTGATGCTGAAGCTGAAACTCCAATACTTTGGCCACCTCATGCGAAGAGTTGACTCACTGGAAAAGACTCTGATGCTGGGAGGGATTGGGGGCAGGAGGAAAAGGGGACAACAGAGGATGAGATGGCTGGATGGCATCACCGACTTGATGGACATGAGTTTGAGTGAACTCTGGGAGTTGGTGATGGACAGGGAGGCCTGGTGTACTGCGATTCATGGGGTCACAAAGAGTCAGACATGACTGAGTGACTAAACTGAACTGAACTGAAGATCCTACAATCTATGAACTTGAGAATTCATATTGATAAAGTTGAGCATTCCCCATACAATTTTATTGACTATCTCCTGGACAGCCTACACATGCAGATAGAACAATCAAGATTGGTTTAAAAAAATCATAACACTCTGTTTCTTTATCGTCAATCCATACAGATAAGACTATATATCTTAAACTGTCAGTGCCCTCTTAGGTAATAGAGAAAAAGTGTGACTCTTGGTTCCAAACTAAGGATAAAACTGTGGTTGATGGAAAGGGGTTGAATTTTTAACTGTAGCTAAGAATTCTAACATAGATTTGGTATAGGAAGAAGGTAGAAAAGAAAATTAGCCAAACAGGACCCCTGGAAATTGTTCTTTGTGGTCACTGGACAATTGTTTGAAGTATATCCCAAATCTTGATTGCAAATATGGCCATGACTGCATTAAGTCACATGCATGCATACACTCACACTATTTTCCATGGAAAATAATTTCTAGTATCTCTGAAAATGATCTCCCAGAGTTAAAATGGAATTGTGAAATGAAACCTTACTCATTCCTTGTGAAATCCAAGAGAGAGACTTTTCCGAGAGAGATGGGAAGCGAGGTTTCACTAGGTCTTCCATGGTTACTGCTGCTAAGGCATTAATACTGGAGGACACTGTGCTGTAAAGGGAAATCAAAATTTTAATGTATATGTAAACTTTAATAACACCCTAACTAGGTATAAGAAAAAGAAAATATTGTCACTTCTGAAATATAACCAGATTTCTACTACATTATTTTTTAAATTATTTACTGAAGTATAGTTGATGTACAATGTTGTGGTAGTTTCTGTCATACAGCAAAGTTATTCAGTATATATATGTATATATTAATATGTATATATTATATGTATATGTATATACATATATTCTTTGTCATATTATTTTCCATTATGGTTTATTATAAGATATTGAGTACAGTTTCCTATGTTATATAGTAGGACTTTGGGTTTTTTTTTAATCTATTTTACCTACTACATTATTTTTTAATAATTACATCATCCTGTTTCTGGAAGCTGTCATCAAGAATGATTCAGGCAAATCCATAGGTTTAACAGTGAGAAAGGATAATTTAATGCTGCTTGCATCTTGCAATTAATCCTTATTATCCATGAAAGAATCTCTTAGATCATGCAGTATTACTATACAATGACTTTAAAGCACATTTTTCTTTTTGCATAGAAAGGACTATCATGAGTCCTCACTAACATTCACCATAAATATTAATAATATTAATTTGCTGGATCTTCACTAACATATGTTGTACATGATAATAATAAGTATAACACAGGAACAAAGTGCAATGAATAAGCTCAAACACAAAACAAGATTCTTTGGACAGTATATATTATTCAGCCCATAATAGGAGATTTGTATTCTGAGTTTTCCATTTGACCATGCTTTAGTTACATTCATATTTTATTTTATTTTTTTTTTTTAAATTAATTTTTATTTTTTAGTTTGTTTTGCTTTACAATACTGTATTCGTTTTGTTACACATTGACATGAACTATTTTAAACTAAGACTGTAGGTCCTTATTTTTGACCATCAGCAAAATTTACCATCGACTGATTACCATTATTATGACTGTATGGGGATTGTGATGATGTTTTAGACTGTAGGGACTAAAGATAAAAGCAAAAACTTATGACAACAGACAGCCAACCCTCATAGAGAAGAGTCAGACTGACAGAAAGGAGACATGGAATAATTACCTATTTAGGGCCATTCGTGCCCATGTCCAGAATTCAACTTTATCCCCCCAAATATCCAATAATAAAAGAAACATCCCAAGAGGGAAAACTTATATTATTAGAGTCCTAGTTCATACCTTAATGTTCCACTGTAAGCACAGGCCACAAAAAGTCCAGGAAGTCCCGGATAATCTTGCAGAATGTCCAGTACCAAATAAGGCATGAGCTGAAAAATTCCAAATTTACTCTTGAATACTACTGGCTATGAAATAAAATCAATTAACATCTCATTTAACTTGTGGTATTCAAGAACTAAAGGAAGATATTCCACACAACTGAAATGTCCAAACAGAAAAATTAAACTCTTTACCTGCTAACTTTTAAATAAAAGAATAGAATAGTAGTTAAGGGTACAGGCTCTGGATTCAGACAGATGTGGCTTTTGTTACTTAGTTTCTTTGAGCCTCAGTTTCCTCATTTGTAAAATAGGAATAATAATCCTAACCTCATAGAGTTGCTACAAAACTTAAATTAGATCATCTATGTAAGTTCTTAGTAGAGAACACAGAATATAGTAAAGGCTCAGTAATAGGCAGCTGTTCTCATTTTTTGGAATAATAAATCAATTTAAAAGAAATATTTTTACATATCTCTGTGCTTAAGTAAGAAGCGTTCACTTAATTTAACTTTACTTGATGAATCAAGTTTATACCTGTGAACCTCAATCACTATTCGGGATTGAAAATGTAATTAGAGTTGCTTATACAGTTGACCCTTGTACAAAACGAGCTTGAACTGTGTGGGTCTGCTTATATGTGGATTTTTTTTTAATATAGAAAAATATACATGTAGAACATCATATGCATGACTTTGTTGAAGTGGATAACCTATCCTTACACAGGTATGATGTGAGTGATATTTAATATGAAAACAACATGTCAGGGTTTTTTTTACTGTTTTATTACTGATTTCAAAGAACTGTGTTACTGCACAGTATGTCTCTAATAACTGCAGAAACTGCAACAACCAATCATCGCCAAGTAAGTGATTAAAAAAAACACACAGCAATGCTTCTAACACTATATCATGAATATGACTATTATACTGTATGCCATCAAGACTTTATAACAATTCATTCATTAGGGTATAGGCTAGGCTAGCATGAAGTAATCATATCAATTACACTAGGTTACAAAGAGCTTTACCAACAGCTCAATTGGTAAAGAATCTGCCTGCAATGCAGGAGACCCTGGTTCAATTCCTGGGTTGGGAAGATCCCCTGGAGATGGGAAAGGGGATTATTCCATGTCTCCTTTCTGTCAGTCTGACTCTTCTCTATGAGGGTTGGCTGTCTGTCGTCATATTCTGGCCTGAGAATTCCATGGACTGGAAAGTCCCTGGGGTCACAAAGAGTCAGAGATGACTGAGCAACTTTCACTTTCATAAGTTAAGCAATCATGCTGCAGCTTCTTTGTCAATGCATGAACTGCCTTGAAAATTTCCCCAGGTATTTCCATATATTTTTCTATTACGTATTTATTTATTTATTTTTGGCACTGTGTCTTTGTTAGGGCACTTGGGCTTTCTCTAGTTGCCGTGAGAGGGGGCCACTCTCTGATCGCAGTGTGCAGGTTTCTCACTGCTGTGGCTTTTCTTGCTATAGAGCATGGGCTCTAGGGCACGGGCTCCAGTAGTTGTGGCACACAGGCTTAGTTGCTCTGCAGCATATGGGATCATCCCGGGACCAGGGATAGAACCCGTGTCCCCTGCATTGGCAGGCAGATCCTTCACCATTGGACCACCAGGGAAATCTCACCATTCTTCATTCTTGTTATGTCTGCTAAAATAAAAAATTTCCAAATGCTTTATAGAAACTAAAAATGAATAATGTGCCTATTTGCTATTACTTTACAAGAACATAAATACTCTTTCCTCCCAGCTAATAAACCTTGGGAACATCATTACTCCATGTAAGAAAGACATGGTACTGGACCTGGTCTGGTGCAGACACTTTCTTGGCTGTCCAAGGATCACAGTCATGGTACCTGGAATAGAGGGCAAGCCCACAAAGCACTGAGCAGACAAGGATCACCCAGAGTCCCACGAGATTGATGTAGAGAGACCTAATGAAGTGAAAACAAACAAGTAAATGACAATTTTAATTTCCATCTCAAAGATGAGGAAAAGTGTGAAACAGAAGAGACTTTCATGACTATATTCAATAGACATGCATTCTCTTTTGGGTGTCAAAAATGCTACTTCTTTATTCTGGCCTAACCTTCTGTTAATGAGGTCAATCAATACTGTATTTGGAAATATTTGGAGTAGATGGGGTTTTGCCACTGAATGAATGTATCCTCCTGGTCAGAGTTCCATGCGCGTTACTAGCTTTATATGCTGTTTAACTACACTACTTTGGGCTTCCCTGGTGGCTCAACAGTAAAGAGTCCAACTGTCACTGCAGGAGATGCAGGTTCCATCCCTGGGTCGGGAGGATCCCCTGGAGAAGGAAATGGCAACCCACTCCAGTATTCTTGCCTGGGAAATGCCACAGACAGAAGAGCCTGCTGGGCTACAGTCCACGGGGTTGCAAACGAGTCAGATACGACTTAGCAACTAAAGAACAACTGTAACAAAATTACACTACTTCAGGACCTTTTGTCATGAAATAGAGACTTTAATAGTCAACAGAGCAGTGACTTATTCATTGTCCCTTTGCGTGACATTGTTAGCATCTACATAGCAACTCACCAAAGCTGTTTAAGTGTGGTTTGTGATGCCATCCATTAAATAGGAAAGGCAAACTTGCATCCCTAGACAGGTATCTTCTAAAACAATGTTCAGCATTTCAGTACATGGTATGTGCTCCAGGAGAATGTAAAGGTTTCTATAACAGCACTGGAGTCAGTCCTGAGCATAAATCTTAGCTCTACCATATGTGACATTAGGCAAGTAAATTAACCTCTCTGAGCCTCAGTTTCTTCACTGACAGCTAGAAATAACAATGCTTACCTCACTGAGTTATATGTAAGACTAAATAAAATAGTGTTTATCATGTAATACAATAGTATGCAACAACCACTTGTTAAATGGAAGTTAGTGATATTACTAGTGTTAATATCATTGAGTGCTATGTCTTATCAGGGAAGCCCTATTTTAATAAGCAGTTGATAGCAAATACTTCCCCCACTAAGGTGGCTTCAGTTTTTTCCCCCAAGGGTACTATGGTGGACACCTGGACTGAAGAGAGGTGCCCACCCCACCACCAACTCTTATCTCCTTCCCCAGGGCAGCCTGCACAGAATGATGATTAGATTCAGAGGTTTAAAGGCTGAGTTCCCTCAAGCCAACCCGGAACAGCCTGAAGGGTCATCTCAGCTCTAAAGCTCCTGTGGAGGCCTCTGTTGAGACTGCATTCAGTCTACCTTCTCCCTCTGGCCAATCTCCCCTTCCTTCTCTTTTACAGTGGTAATTCCCTAGGAGACTCTGGCATGCTAACCTCCATCACAAAGTCTGTTTCCAGGAGAACCTAACCTGCAAGAAGTCCCAAACAACAGATTGCTAGTTTTTTCCCTTGATTGACTACATTCACTGTGTGTTTTGTTACTGTCTAATGAGTAATGGATAACCAACAAGAATCTACTGTATAGCACAGGGAACTCTGCTCAATACTTTGCAACAAACTAAATGGTAAAAGAATTTGAAAAATAATAGATACATGTATATGTATAATTGAGTCATTTTGCTATATTGTCAGGGAATGTTTAACAGGAGGATTCTTACCTACTGTTTCTCACAAGTCCTTTGTTTTTTTTTAAGCGGAACAGCATGCTGCTCCCAGGAACTGAGGTCATTGTGCTTGAATCTCCTTCAGTAAACATTCTCTTTACAACAAAACTGCTTAGTCTCGATCCCCTTTCTTGAGATATGGATTGTCTCCTGACCTTGTGACCATTATTAATCCCTTGTTCCCTTGGTGACAGTTGCTGTATATTTGGTTTTCTGATCTTTATCATTGTCGAAAGAAACTTCTTGTACCACAGCATTTATATACTCACAGCTGCTGCTGCTAAGTCACTTCAGTCGTGTCCGACTCTGTGTGACCCCATAGACAGCAGCCCACCAGGCTCCCCCATCTCTGGGATTCTCCAGGCAAGAACACTGGAGTGGGTTGCCATTTCCTTCTCCAATATACTCACAGAGAAATCATTAAAGCACCTTTGCTCCATCAGAGCTTGGGTACCCATGTCTGTCTGTCTGTCTCTCTTTGTCTCTCCCTTTCTCTCTCTCTTTCTCTCTCTCTCTCTTTCTCTCTTTCTTCTTTCTCTCTCTCCTCTGCTGATTCTTTGGAGTGCAGAGACCTGTCTTGCTCACTCTCCTGCCTGGGCTTCTAAAACTCTCTAGAGAAGGCACCCTGTGCCTTCACCCCCCTCGAGAGGCGTCCGGTGCCTTTGTGAGAGATGCAAGTCCTGTGTCAAGGGCTTTATTGGTTTTCTGCGTAAACCAGGGAGTATCAGCCTCTCTTTCACTTTCTTATCATCGCCTCCTCTGGACCGCCAGGACCCGGTCCATTAAAGGACCCCAACAAGTCACGTCCCAGAACAGGGACTCTGGTATACGTGGGACTTCGGTCGGAGGGACTCAGGACCTATTGAGGTCAGGACCTATTGAGGTCAGTGAGTACTAAGACATGGGTCAAACAGCTGGAAAGCCCCAGCATTTCTCTACTTTACTTCACCACTTATTTAAAGCTCAGGGACTTTTGGTTCCGTGCCAATGAATAGAGGCTTGCTTTCAAATAGTGGTTAAATGTAATCCTTGGTTCCCTGATAAAGGCAGTTTTGATTTAGAAATTTGGCATCAGGTCAAAGAAAATGTTGAATGAGCCGCCAAGCAAGGAAAAAATATTCCAATTGATTTCTGGCCATTTCAAGGTAAATTCTACTGCTGCTAAGTCACTTCAGTCGTGTCCAACTCTGTGCAACCCCATAGACGGCAGCCCGCCAGGCTCCTCCATCTCTGGGATTCTCCAGGCAAGAACACTGGAGTGGGTTGCCATTTCCTTCTCCAGTGCATGAAAGTGAAAAGTGAAAAGTGAAAGTGAAGTCACTCAGTCATATCCGACTCTTAGCGACCCAATGGACTGCAGCCTACCAGACTCCTCTGTCCATAGGATTTTCCAGGCAAGAGTACTGGAGTGGGGTGCCATTGCCTTCTCTGAAGGTAAATTCTAGCCCTCCTAACATTCAGCCACAAACAGAACACTTATTGCATGTATATGAATTAGATGATGAAATTTTACAAAAGGCCCAATTAGAACAACATAAAATATTTCAAATTTTTTTACTAGCCCTGCCCCGGCTGCTCCATATGCTCCTCCTCTGCCAACAGGTACAACTCCAAAAGTCTCTCCTTTGTTAGAACTAACCCACTCCAGTGTTCTTGCCTGGAGAATCCCAGGATGGGGGAGCCTAGTGGGCTGCCGTCTATGGGGTCACACAGAGTCGGACACGACTGAAGCGACTTAGCAGCAGCAGCAATGAAAGTTATGCTAATTTTTTTGCTAGATTAGAAACTGCTATTTCCCATACTGTAGTCAGAGAAGAAACCAAGAAACAGCTAGAGAAATTACTTGCTTATGAGAATGCAAATCAGGAATATCATAGAGCTATCACTGCAATTCGTGAGACTGGGACTATTATTATTTGAAGGCTCGTCACAATCTAGGATCAGAAACTCAAAAGATGCAAATGCTAGCTAAAACAATGGCTACTGCCTTTAAAAAGGGAAATGAAGGATGCTTTACATGCGGAGATAAAAACCATTTAAAAGGGGACTGCCCTAAGAAGGCTAATAAAAAACCTACAAGAATTTGCCCTCACAGCCGCAGAGGAATGCATTGGGCCAAAGATTGTAAATTTAAATTTGATATTGATGGAAAACCTATTCCACTGGTGCTGCTGCTGCTGCTAAGTCGCTTCAGTCATGTCTGACTCTGTGCGACCCCATAGACAGCAGCCCAACAGGCTCCCCCGTCCCTGGGATTCTCCAGGCAAGAACACTGGAGTGGGTTGCTATTTCCTTCTCCAATGCATGAAAGTGAAAAGTGAAAGGGAAGTCGTTCAGTGGTGTCTGACTGTTAGCGACCCAATGGACTGCAGCCCACTAGGCTCCTCCGTCCATGGGATTTTCCAGGCAACAGTACTGGAGCGGAGTGCCAGGGAACTCCAAACAGGGGACCCCCAGGTCCCCTACAACAAAACCCAGGGGCAAATTCTATCTTTTCCTTCAAACCCTCAACATCTGGCAATGCTACTGTTAATATACCAGCCCTAGATGATTTTTTTCCTTTACCCTTAAGCAGTCCCTTCTAGAGTACCTACCGGACTTCTTGGACCCCTGCCCCCATAAACCTTCAATCTTTTATTTGGCCAATCTAGTTTGGCTTCTAAAGGAATTACTGTTCACTCTGGAATAATTGATCAAATTATTCTGGAGAGATTCAAATTATGATGTCATCTCAGATTCTATGGCAATTCAAAAAGGAGGACAAAATTGCTCAATTACTTCTTTTGCCTTACATTTCTATTAACTCCTCTAATAATGTACGGACAGGCAGATTCGGCAATACAGATCAAAAACACTCCTTATGGACATCATTGGTATCTGAATATGCCCAACCAAATATAAATATCAAAATTAATAATAAAAGATTTTCTGGTCTCCTCGACCCTGGATCTAATATTACTATTATTTCCAAACACTTATGGCCCAAATCCTGGCCTATACAAAAGGTCTCTTGCCAAATTGCAGGGAATTTCTCAAAACCAAAGTACAAGAAATTTATCAAAATGTCTAGATCTACCCATATCAAGGGCCAAAAGGCCAACCTACAACATTAAGACTTTATGTGATAAATGCACCCCTTAATCTAATAAGTAAGTAAGTAAAGTCACTCAGTTGTGTCCGACTCTTTGTGACCCCATGGACTGCAGCCCACCAGGCTCCTCAGTCCATGAGATTCTCCAAGCAAGAATACTGGAGTGGGTTGCCATTTCCTTCTCCAGCTTAAAGAGACTTATGCAATGGCAAACTCAGATATACACTCCACATTTTTCCTAGGGCCCACTTCTCATTTAACAAACAAAGCAATTATTAAAATAACTTGGAAGAATGACGAGCCTATTTGGACAGAGCAATGGCCCCTTACAAAAGATAAATTACAGGCTACTAAAGAACCTGTAGACACACAATTAGAATTGAAACATATCAAGGAATATTACTCTCCTTAGAACTCTCCTATTTTTATTATAAAGAAGAAATCTAACAAATGGTGTCTCTTAACAGACCTTAGAAAAGTTAATGCATCTATGAAACCTATAGATGCATTATAACCAGGGATCCCATCACCTACTACTGTTCCTCAAAATTGGCACATTATTATTACTGATTTACAGGATTGCTTTTTAAATATACCTTTACACTCTTTAGACCAGGAGAAATTCCTTTATCTCTCCCTTATCTTAATCACATCAGGCCTCATAAAAGATTTCAATAGACTATGTTACCTCAAAGTATTCTTAACAGTCCTAATATTTCTCAAAATTTTATATCCAAGGCTTTACTTCCTATATGACAGCAATTTCCTCATGCAAATATCATTAATAATATACTGTAAATATAAAAGGGAGAAATGATATTTTTGACACTGAATGGCCATGATATTCTTTAGAATCCAGAGAAAACTGATTAAAATAAAATCCTTTTTGAAATTGCAAAACCGATTCTCCTTACACATGCAATTAGGAAAAGGTTAACTTGTTAAAATGCTTTTATGGAGCTCCAATTCTACCTGGGAAACAAAAACAGGCCTAAGAAAAAAACCTAAAAGTAACTCTTATCATGTCCTTGGAATACACAGCCCACTCTATCTAGGACTCCAGCCAAAAATAAATTGGTGGAATTAAAAAAAAAATAAAATAAATAAAAAATAAAACAAAAAGATATTTTAAATTTCAAGTGGAAAACTATGCCTATCTATCTAAAATTATCTATGTCTCAATATATGTCTTTGTTTTTGGATAATATAAAGTTAATAAGCTCTATTTAAATTCAAGTTAACATGAACTGGAAAATATTCAATATTAAATATAATGTTTATTTAAATATAAATATATAATTTAAATATAATTGTTTGCTAATCTAATTAAGACATGTCTTAAATCATCAATAAATTATATAACACTTTTATTATGCCTAGGTTTAAGGTAAACTAAATTTGTCAACAAAAAGGTAACTCTTTATATATATATAAATATATAAATGAAATGAAAACTTTTAGATAAACTCTATTAAAAATAATTATATTTTTAATAAAATAATCTATTATTATAATCTAAAATAATCTCTTAAGATTGGGGTAACTTAAATTTCTAGAGTTGTACTAAACTAAATAATAAATGTTTATTAAATAACTAGGTCATTTCCAAATGAAATAAGATTTTAAAACATTAATTACTGAACACTACTTCCTCTTACAAAAAGTTTTTCTTACAGAAAAACTAAAGAGATTTTAAACTATTAATAAATATATTAAAAATATATATTTATATAAAAATAAATATATAATATAATAAATATATTCACCAATCTATAAAAATACTAACATACAGGACACTTCATAGTTGCTAAAGAAAAAAAGATATATGCTTTTAATAAAAACATATAAGAAATGTCAAATAAAGTGATGCATACAAAAATATAAACAGGGTTTATGACAAATGAAAGAAACTTTTATGACAAACGGATTTAACTCATTACCCTGAACTTTCTTCCTCTTCCTTCTTACATGTCTCAATCAACACAAATTCTTCTTTTATAGGGGCCACACCTCTCTGAGGTGAAACTACACAACATGTTATAACCCACCTATTAGCTTACTTTGCAATAATGAGAATGCCTAATTCTATAAAAACAGACAATGGCCCTACCTATATTTCTAAACAATTCAAACAATTTTCACATTCATTCTCTATTAAAAAGATTACAAACATTCCTTATAATCCACAAACACAAGACATAATTAAACAAACACATTACACACTGTAACTACAAATAGAAAATTAAATAAAGAAAAATACACAAGAACACTTTATCTTCCTTATCCAGAGCAGACTTTACTAGATTCTGACGCAATATATTTTTTAAGCCTATATTGAAAGTGAAGTCGTTCAATCATGTCCGACTCTTTGCGACCCGGTGGACTGTAGCCTACCAGGCTTCTCTGTCCACGGGATTCCCTAGGCAAGAGTACTGGAGTGGGTTGCCATTTCCTTCTCCAGGGGATCTTCCCAACCCAGGGATCAAACCCAGGTCTCCCACATTGGAGGCAGACGCTTTAACTTCTGAGCCACCAGCCCTTTAAGCCTATAACTAAACAGGCATTGAAGTTGATGTTATTTTGTTTTAAGAATCTTACAGATTGGAAATAGAAATAAAGCTATATTAGCAGTAGTTTAAGCCTACAACAAAATAACATCAACTTCAAAGCTGTTTCACAATACAAAACAAAAACAACATAAGAAGGACAGCATTTGCCAAATTAGTTACTTGTTCCTAAGAATATCAAAAGTGCAAAACATTCACCTTCTTTTCAGGTCTGTCTTGAAAGTATAATCATCTTCCTTGACACACTGAACAGAGAGATTTAACAGCTGCCAGGCTGCATTTCTTTTCCAAGGACAAGGTCAAATATATTTGGATATGAGCAACATTTCATTTATCAAGTTGTTCTGCATCAACTTTCAATAATTTCACTTAGGAAAAAATATTTGAATGTTTGCTCCTAATCCTTTGCCCCAGATAACACAAACCACTTAAAACACAGTCAGATCTCTCTTTTTTTTAATATATCAGGAAAAATGCATATACTGAATGAAGAGAAAATCAACCCATTAATTCAAACCACAGCCAAATACCAGTCCCAAACAGATTTCTAGATGATTTCCTAGGAATGTTTTCATCATTATCGCTTTCCTTTCTTTCTGTAACTATTGTTAATATAGCTTCATTCATTTTAAAATTTTAAAACTTACCGCAAGGAGATATTTTGACAAAAGCAGAAAAGCATTTTGAAACGTTAAAGGACACCTCCCTTCCTTTGCCCATTTGATATCAAGACAGGTTAACTAATCTATGGAAATCTAAGAAACTAATCTTACAAGGAAAGGGATATGCTTCTATTTCTCCAGATGGATCCAACGAACTCATATAACTTCCTCTTCAGAAGATTCAACTTAAGGGGGCCCCCAGTGTTCAGACTAGAAATGATACAACAAAAACTTCAGGAAAAAGGAATTCCAATACAAGCCATGACGACTTTAAAAATTTCCAAAAAACACCGCACTCAATGTCATCGACCTTATGATCTCCCTACTTGGGGACAGATAAAAACCCTTACTAATCAAACTGAAAATCTGATTTCTCAACAGGGAATGCCTCAGAATCCTGAAAGTATTTTTTCTTCACTATGCTTGCTTTGCTTGCTTTTGCTTCCCCCGCTCAGGGTGACTGATTGATCACACTTAATGGACTTATGTACCTAATCCCCCTTTTTTATTGTAGGTTATAGAATGGACAGATATAGGAGAAATCGTATCCACTAATGACTCAACACATATGCCCCCTCCTTGGAACTTAGAGGGGCCCTCTCATCCTGAAAAAGAAGAAAAACTAATTAATATCTCTCTAGGTTATGAAGTCCTTCCTTTGTATATGGGCCCAGCAGAATTATGCATAAATGTTAGCCGACAAACTTAGGCCTTCGCCCTGCCTCTAAAAGAGGACTTTTGGACACTGCTTGGATTATTTACTACCCTTTCTTTGTCTGTGAGCCATGTTTATACTACTGAAACTTTAGGGAAAGAACAAAGAACACTATGCAAAGGGTTTACTAACAAGAACTTTAAATATATTCTTTCACTGGGACAAATGTCAGGTCAAATCAGGAAAATTAATGTTTATGGCTAATCATATGTTAAAGCTGAAACTCCAATACTTTGACCACCTCATGTGAAGAGTTGACTCATTGGAAAAGACTCTGATGCTGGGAGGGATTGGGGACAGGAGGAGAAGGGGATGACAGAGGATGAGATGGCTGGATGGCATCACCGACTCGATGGACATGAGTCTGAGTAAACTCCGGGAGTTGGTGATGGACAGGGAGGCCTAGCGTGCTGCAGTTCATGGGGTTGCAAAGAGTCGGACATGACTGAGCGACTGAACTGAACTGAATCATACAATTGTTGATTGGGGACCCCAGAGTATATGGTTATCTAACTTCTCAAATGATATTAACAGCACTGTGTGATTATGTTATTCAAATAACATAGAAGGTTACTAATACTACAATGGAACATTACCATGACAGAGGACTTCTTGGGTGACTTGACGGTGGAATGGCATCTCCCCCGCCATCCTCGAATCGTCCTTGATAAACAGATTGGACCTAAACAATGAGACATCTGGAAACTTGCTGCAAGCACCGAGGAACTTAGGACTTAGAAAGGACATTTCACAGGGACCAATCGTAGTCTAGAAACTATTTCTTTCATTATAATCAATCATATTTTATACAAGCCTATGTTCTATGTAAAGAGGTGCCCTTTACTTCTGTTTTTATGATGGTGGCTTGGGTGCACATTTGTTTGAAATGGAACTTCTAAAAGTGCCACATGCATTTTAATATCATTGTCCATTGAATGTTCTGTCAGACTGTTGTCGAGCTGAGGCATGGCATTCAAAGGTAGGGAATTGGTGTGGCACTGGGCCGCAGCAGCCTGCAAGTTGGTTAATTTGCAGCCCGGGGAGGAGTTTTTGAAGCTCAAAGCACTCTTGTTTGTGCATGAAGATTCTGCACTGCTGTTGATGCACTTGGGAGCCTCCCCACTCAGCCCGTTAGAGCTGGGGAGCTGCACGTTGACCTGAACTGAATAGGCGCTCTGTCCTGGGCTGCAAGTCATGATCCATGCCAGCCGGACATCCTCCCTGTTGACACAATGGTGAACCACGATGAATGCACTGAGGCTCAAACACGTGGCTCCAAAAAAGAAGCTAAAAACCAAGTCCAAAGGGTAATACAAAGAAACAGCCAAGGCCCCAAACATCCATAGGACGACATACAAGAGCAAGGTAAGGCTGGCCCCCAGAAGCTGAGCATGGAAAGTGTGTTCGTTTTCCAGAGCTGATGTGGAAATCAGGGACAGAGACATGGAGTCCTGATAACTGACTTCGTTTTCATTGGCTGCCAGCTGCTGCTGCTCATCGGTGGGCTCCTTAAGCTCACTTTTGCGCTCAGGGTGTCTTTTCAACTGAATAAATATGTTGAGAAAGTACATACAGTTTATGAAAGTGATGAAGCTGGTGGGCCAGTAGAAGGCTCTCAAGGAGGGTTCCCACGCCATCCAGCAATAGGGTGCATTTGGCCGACTGCCATAATTCTTGATGTTTGCTGCTGCAGTGATGCCACAAACTATGATGGGTATACCACCACCGATCAGGTAGAACCTGAGCATTGATCTTGGTGGAGGTGGCAGCTCATCAGGCATCTTTTAGCTTTTTAGTGACTTGTTTGTAGATGTTCCAAGCTGTCACTCCCACCCATAGTACTGTAGCAAGAGTGGAATAATGATGAATTATTCCAACTGCTTGGCAGATGCTAGCATTTCTAGTTTGACTTATTCCTCCCTCAACGACCACACAGGTCAGAAAAATATGAAAGCACAAATTCACAAGCATGTGCCAGCCTTTGAGACTGACTCTAATCAAATGATGATGGTATATGGAACTGAGGAAGACAGCTAAGAGGCACAAGAAAAGAACGACAGCTGTAGTGTGGACCACAGGCTGCCTGGGTATAGAATTCGGATCCCGTCAGATCCATTAAAACTGCATAGTTACTAAGGGAGTAGCACTGAGTGGTAGTGATATTTTCATCCGAATAGAGTCTATGGCACCCATCTGACTTCCAGCCTCCTTGTCCATTCAGCAAATCGAAATCCCACTGGGCAGCCGCAGCATCTGCTCCATGCGCAATTCCACGCAGGGTCACATTAATGGGGATGTGGCGGGTATCAGTGTTCACACCATAGGGTGACCGTGAGGTTTGGCAGCGTGTCCGGGGGCAGGACCTGCGCGAGCTCCAGGCTGCTGCACACCACCTTGCCCTCGGCGGCGCCTGCCGCCCTCCCGGCCCCTCGGGGCCGCCCGTCGTGCTTGCAGCCCGGGGGCAGCGCCACGGCCCCGCCGCCCAGCAGCGCCAGCGGCGGCAGCAGAAGGGGCGGCGGGCGGGCGGCCCCGCGGGCGCCCGGGCTGTTCTATGCTGCGGGCCGAACGGCCGGCCCGGGCCTGCGGGCCGAGCGACGCAGCGCTGGCCTAGCGGGCCGCCCCAGTGCCCCGGCGGACTGGAGCGCAGCGCGGGCCCCGCGGCGCCGGGAGTCTC